>JAOBRC010273018.1:0-10661 GCA_027575255.1 Scolionema suvaense
ATTTAAACTTATTATTAAATCTCTCTCAAAATAGCGTCATTTACTTCGTCAAGACGAACACCGAGCCAAAAACACATGACAATAAAACGCATAACCTAGGGTATTTCATATCACACATCCACATACCAAAAACACTAATTGCCATACAAGTGCTTTTCATCAAAAAAAAAATTAATAAGAAAATCAACCTAAAATTAAATATTACAGGAAAAGTTGAATCGTGAAAAAAAATTGAATCGTACTTCATTGCATGAAAATTTCGCGGTTGAGTTAAAAAAAACCACGAAATTTAAATGCCGAGAAGAACGCTTTTCCTGCTCAACCGCAAAAAATTGTATTCGGGAAACCGTGAAATTTACATGCACCAAAACGTTTTCTTTGTTCAAAGTTGGTTAAAAACGAGTGAAAAATACATGATTTTAGAACAAGCAAGCTAATTCTGTTTTCATTTTTTTTCGCCCAAACCGCGAAATTTCCATGCAAATAAATAATTTCTTTGTTGACAAGCCATTTTCAACCTGAGCAAATACTTTAAAGCACGAAAATTTCGCACTCATTCTGGTCAAAATTGGAACGGATAAATATTTTGGGCTGAAATTTGGTGTCTTTTCCGGAAATCTAATACGCTTTTAGGGGCATTCATCGCTTTTTCGAAATTTGAGCATCTTCACCCTAAAATTTGGGTCGAATTCGCAGGTGGTAAGGTCATTTTGTGTCTTTTTTGGAGTCAAGTCACTACAAAATCGCCTAAATGGAGTGTTATGGGCCTGAAACAATTACATGGCATCTTTTTCTAGTTGTTTTGACAGAATTTGAGATTCCCCAGAATTTTGGGCCAATTTTCAAAAATTGCCATTTTTGGCTGAAATTACTACCCATGTGTCTTTAATTGATGACGTCATGAATAATTGATAATGTCAGCAAATTTTAACTATACCAAATTGTTCTTCTATAAATACTCTATGCCCATACAAAGGTTCATTACCATAGCTATAGTAGTTTAGAAATTACAGCCCCCCCCCCAGAGTTGGAGAGCCCCAAAAAAGCCCAGTGGATAATTGTAGGGTTAATAGGACATGACTTGGCCTAAAATCACAAAGTCCTGGTAGTTCGATTTCAAGCAAACTGAGCAAAGATAGTGAATCCAGTTGATGTTTTCTGGAAAATTGAATGCCTAAGGATTACCCATACAAAATTTTCATGTCATTTGGGTTTCCCGATCGGGAGATAGGGGGGGAGGTAAATATACTTCCTCCCGTAAATGGGGTTTAGCCAGACCCACCCCTCCCCCGCCCTCCTAAATAGTCGCGATAGCAAAGCTGTTTATCTTTTCTCAAAAAGGTAGCAGTAAAATTACTTTAAAATTTATTAAGCTTGTGCTTCTAATGTTTAGTCAAACCTTTAGATTCCTTACAGTAGTCTTGGTTAATCTTGGCTCTTTTGCAAATTGAATCAGCCCAAGTAGCACTGGTTTTTAGGGGGAACTCAGGATTGGGAGGAGACACATTGTGCCCCCAACTCCTTCATAACTCCAGTTTGGAAAAAGCTACAAACATGAAGCCTTTGAACTACTGCACGAAGTAAAAAAACGCTGCTAATGATTTATACTTACCCGTAGAGAGAATTGCAAGTAGCAATTGCCACCTGCTGATCTTCAACAGAGCCATCGCTGGAAACCAAGTTGCTACCCGTAGTAAGGTTACCTTCCTTTTTATCATCGATTCTCGAAATACAGGAACCAGAGCTGCAGTCCAGTAATTGTACATTTTCTCCTAAGCAGTGAAGAAATAACGATGAATCTTCCATGAGTTCATGTACAACCACTACGTGCATGGGCTATGAATCTCAAGCTGAACTCACTGCACAATTAGGGGGTCGATCCAGGAATTTTTGCAGGGAAGGGCCCAGATTACAAGCAGAGTAAAACAAAGAATTTGTACTTTTTGCTAGTTTGCAGAGAGGAGCAAAAAAGTCTCTGGTTGCAGTATAGGGGATAGGGAGTGTGTGGACTCTGCATACCCCTTGCCCTGCGAATAGTTATGCTTAGCTGTGCCTTACTGAGACCACAAGCAGATCATATTTATCAGCAACTCAGCTTGATCTGCTGGTAAGGTATTGAATTAACCTTGTTCTACATAGGCTTCTTTTGCGTTGTATATCATGAAGGGGGGCATGGGGATGGGGGGTGCTACCAAAATCCCAAAATACTTAATCAATCGCAATGAAACTTGGCGTGCATGTTCATCTACTCTTATAGATCATGTTTCCATAAATTCCAGAAGTCAGTTACGTCATTGGTTCTTTTTTTATTTCATAAAATGCAATAGATGGTGTGATAATTTATGCTAAAGACCAAGAAATTTTATATTTTTCACCATTTAACCTGAACATACGAAACTAGTAGTATTACACCTTTAACGTCCGTAACATACACGGAGTAGCTAAATTTTCTCATTTATTTTTCAAAAATGCTTATAATCAGATATGAAAACTATCGCTTTTTGAGCCAACAGCAGTTAACGAAAGGTCGATATCCGCATTGCCGCAAAATATTTTGATCTCAAATTTGGTTACTATTTTTAATAGGCATATAGCAAAAGTCACAAAATAGCAATTGCATGAGGCATATATAAAATATACATATCTGAGAAAAACTATAAAGGGGCCTTTCCGGTCCCTCCCCCCTCCCCGTCAAGTAAAATAGGGTTTTAACGTTTACAGTAAAATCAATATCAAATTAACACCGGTAAAAGATGCGCACATTTAACGTATTGATGTACCTGTTTTAGCACACGATATTTTCAAAGGGCTATAGTTGCACCATCTGTCATCAACTATCGTACAATCCCTCATCGAAGCCATGCAGTTCATAAAATGCTTCACATTCGCATGTCCTGAAATCGAACGTTGCAAACGAAAGAGTAATCATGCATTGAAATGGAGAAATCATGAGTATATATCTTAAGTCCAAAAATTTGAACATCCCAAGAAACATACCATAGAATCTTTGGCCCTTGTGTACCACAACCATTGCTATTATACAGCTTGTTACACGGCTGAGTGCCCGATGATATCACCTCGCGCCAACTGATGCTGCCCAGCCATTGTAGTCACCAACTTAGCATCATGCAGAAGTGCATTAGCCCCGAATTTTTAGCATAATATAGGCCATGCTATGGCACTATCATTTTGGTAAATACAATACACTCTCTATAAATGCGGTAAATTTTAGGTTAATCTCGTTGTCCCTTACTATTCTCTCTCGATCATCGTTTGTTCGTGTATGTATTTTTTGTAAGAACGTTCATTTTGAGAGCACGACCTCTTATTTTGCCTGAATACTCTTAACTTTTAACCTTAACTTCGCTGCTTTTAAGCATTATGTTTATACAAAAGCTCTGAAGAATGTATGGCCACTTACGATCTACAGTCATTTTCATCCTAAAATGATATCAATCGAAGCAAAAACAATGGCATTGATTTACATTTGTTACTTGCATTCTGCATGTAATCACTGACCCTATTACTACCGGGCTCTTTGACTCAATAGGAAATTACTCCTCCCCTACAAATTTAAAAGCAACGCAGTGTAGAGTTTAGAAATTTGGTAATTTTCTTTATTTCTTTGAGCCAGGAAGTTCACAAAATGCCTCAGTTTTTGTTGATGTCATCATTTCTGAGCCACGTAAAAAAGGCCAAATTTCGCTGATTTATTTAAAAATCGTTAATACTTTAGAATTTTTCCACCTGACATTATTCAACACGGCATTCTTGAGATGGTATGGTCCTATCGCAACCCCATTTGTGAAGAATAGAGAGAAAACTCCAAAAAATCGACCATCTTCATCAAAAACAAAGTTTGTTGGTTTGGTCCCTGCTATTCAGAAAGTCATCATTACGGCCTATCAACAAATTAGGCGACAGTTCTACATCCAAAAAATCAGGCACTAAGTAATTTTAGAAAAAGTCATACAATTTCAGTGCAAAAGCTTTAGTCAGTCGGAGGTTACCGTCAAAAAACTATCACATCACCCCCTCGCCCCCTACGAATGGTTAATATGTTCTCAACTATTTTAGCCCAAGTTTTTATTAATGATAGTGGAAGTAGCACCAAGACATGTTCAGATAAAATTTAGTAAAAAAAATGAGTCCTCTGTCGTAACCTTTCGACTAATATTTATTTAAGAAATCGACCTGCACTGTCAGCCCTAGTCTGGTCAAACTGACTACACGGTCTCTTTTGATTGACAAGAGAGCAGCTCAGGAGTGACTAGTCAAACTGTCAAATTGAGCAGCTGATGGCAGCCAGATATTCAACGCAGGATAGCTCTTGACAGAGGCTAGCCAGATTAATGCGTTTGACCAATTCTCTGCTCACTTAAGGCCAGGTTACAGTGCTATCATTCCAGCTAAATTTGCCAACCTTTCAGGCAACATTCTGCTACAACTCCAACATCCAAATTGTAGCCTCTATAATCCCGTCTACCATTCCCCTACCTTTCCTGTACATGACCTCTTCAGACACAATCTAGACAACGGCAGATAGTCTACAACTCCGCTGCCATGCTGTGGAAAAATCAAACTGGTTTAAATTTTATGGAATTGTAGCACCCGATGCGATACTTCAATGAAACCGCTTTTAATAACATATTCCATCATGGTGCCATAATGACTAATGGCACAGTACCAAAGCAACTCTGCAAGAACTATGCTACAATAACGGCTGCAATTAGTACTGTAATTACTGCTTGTGCATGCAGAAATACTATCCTGTAGCTGTACCACAACACTTTAATAGTTGCTGTTATATTGCCACCACTTTGTAAACGCTTGCAGTTCCGTGAAAAGTTAGACGAATTTAGGAGGAATGGTAGCACTGTAACCGGGCATTTAGACAATCCACCACGTCCATTTGAGCTGTAGGCCAGTCATTTTGGTCATAGCAATAGGTGGTATTGGATAGCTTTAACTGATGTGCAATCGAACCAATTAAAGCCTAGAAAAACTTTCATGCCCAGGATCAATACATCTCTTCACAGTTGTAAAAATTGTATATAAACAAATCTTTACAGAGTGCAAGTCATATTTGATGCACCCTGAGAGGTATAGCTGTCATTTTGTAATTGCAAAGTAGCAATTACCCCCTCTACTGCAGAGAATATATCTTTAGGGGATAAACTTTTGCGTAGATTAATTTTTGCGAATCAGGGATTGGTAGTGAAAACACGACAAAGAAGTTTAACGAATGCCTATCAACTAAAGAACAGGAAAAAGCTATTGACGTGCGAATTGAGAGAATGAACAAACCACAACACATTGTTATTGTTTAACAATCGAAAAATTGGTTGTGTTTGCTTTTGGTCAGGCTGAATCTTTAATTTGATAAGTTTTGCGTGGATTTAATTTTGCGAATTTAACAAAAAAAAAAGGAAAATTCGCAAAAATTAATCCACGCAAGAAAAAATCCCCTTAAGGTAAGCCGTTTACTGAAAAGTGATGAAGACGCACTGGGGAGTTTTTAGCGTTGCAGGATGTTGAGTTCGAACTGACATTTGCTTAATATTCCATTTCCTTCCTGAGCATTTTACAAGTAGATCCCCATGATTATATCTGTTTTGATTGATGTAATAGAAGTTTTTTTGAGCATGACTGACTGTTTTATTGTAAGATGGTTAGGGAGAGAAACAACTGATGCGTTCCTGTGAGGAGTAAATTTCAAAAATCTGGAATTGTAACAATGGCATAGATATGTCTAACATTTGTGAAGCAGTATCAAAATTTTTTGACTTTTGTTTAAGCAGTTTGGTTCATATCTTACAACTGTGGTATGACCTTTCATGAGCTGGGGAAAGTTTGATTTTTCAAAACATTTTGGCTGAGATTCACGCAGATACAGCTAATCTCATCTTTGCATACAAAACTTCTCAGAGTATTTATAGCACATTTTTGTGTAGCTCATTTTTTCAGTAATGCACAAAAACAAAAAAAAAAAGAAGATGAAATGATCTTCACCCCTGTCTTAAAATAAGTTTCAAAATATTTTCATTGCTCTTTGATTATAAACAATTTCTTTTAAGTAATATGCCGTAAATGAAATCCTTGATAACTTGGAAGACGAAGATTGCTTTCAAGCAACAAATAGTAATGTATGGGACGAAGATAGCGATGATGGTGAGGAAGAATCCTCCCGTCAAGTGTATTGCAGGCAGCTGCTGATTTCAGAGTCCAACATGCCGACAAACAGGAAGCTATTGATAGTATGGAGGGGGATGTAACATTCAGTACCTCAATGAGAATGATTGCTCGCGACATGCAGTCCAACACATCATCAGATTCTGCCGATTTTTCTTATTCTTCCGATGAGGAGATGGATCAAGAGAGTGATGAACAAGAAGACGTCAAATTTCTTAGCAGTAGCAAGCCACCAAACAGCAAAATGAAATGGACTCATGAAGGACGAAGTTTGAAAGAGTATGATAACCTACCGCAAGCTACGGAATTTCATGGCCCTATGACAACGACAAGACTGTTCTATCTGTTCTTTGATGATGATGTCGTGAAATGGATAGTAGATATGACAAATCTACACGCCACTTGAGACAAAGGAAATCATAATTTTTAGACCAATGAGTCGGAATTTAAACTTTTTCTGGCAATATTGTCACTTTCTGGTTATAATCTACTACCGAGAAGGAAAATTTACTGGGAGAATAGACCAGATGTGTTAAATGGTGCCGTACCAGACGCCAAGTCAAGAAACAAGTTTGAAAAGTTCTTCATCTAGCCGATAATGCGAAGCCGGATCCCAACTACAAAATGTGGAAGACAAGACCACTTTACGATATGATGAATCAACGATGCTTCAAGTTTTCCCCGTTTGCATCAGACTGATTTGGCAAAGGATCGAAAATAAACCAGTAAGAATGGGCTATAAAATTGGGGTTCTAGGTAAAACATTAGGTTACGTGGTGTATTTTAACCAGTACCAGGGTGCTAAGTTTGGCCAAGTACAAAAAATTCTGAGACATGCTAGGGAGTAGGTGAAAACGTTGTGTTGAGTCTCATTGAAACGCTAACAAAAAATATATCCCATAATTTGTTTTTGACAGCATCTTTTCCTCGTCCAGGTTCATGAAAATGCTCGGCAACAACAACATTCGTGCCACAGGTACAATTCATAAACAACAGCTTTTGCTTAACAAAAGAGCTCCAAAAGAAAGCACGAGGCTTTTATGAACGGTCTTTACTACAAACGATTCCCTTACTTTGGTTGAATGAAACGACCCAAAGCCCGTCTATGTGTGTTCTAATGCCCATATCGCTCGCCCGGAGCATTGATGTTTATAATAAAGGCATGGGTGGGATCAAAATACAGGATTGCCATCAGAGGAAAAAAGTGGTGGTGGGCATTGTTTGCATGGTTGCCAGACACTGTTGTACAAAATGCATGGAACCTGTATCGCCAATACCAACAGGAATCTGACGAAAGACATGATCTCTTGTCCTTCGCAGAGAAATTGTGAATTCCATTAGTCTGCAACACAGAGATAGGGAACGACCAGGAAAAGTGCCTAGTGGTAGATGTCTGCCAGCCAGTCGGAGAGTTTCTGTTGATGTTCGTCATGACGGTTGTCAACACTGACCTGGATGATTCCAGAGAAATCGCCGCTGTGCAGTTTGTAAAAAAAGTACCCTCAAGGGCTGTCTAAAGTACGATGTGGGGTTTCAAGATCATTGCTTCTGTGTATGGCATGGGCTGGAAGAATAGGTTGAAAGATTGTTGTGTATGAAACAATTTATGCTACAGCATTCAATGTTTATTGCTGGCTTTTTCACTGGACTGTAAAACAGTAAGCTGAGGAGAAAAATAAGTCGGTAACGTTAATAATGCTTTGTTTAAAGTCTGTACATGAAATTTGAACAAAACTACGAGATAAACAGCCGAACTGATTTTATGAGATAGACGTACCCTCTCACTACTACGGTGCATTCTCAGCGCATACCCCCGAAACGGCCCTAAAACAATGAAATAACAAATTTTTGGAAAAAAAGATCATCTCGTGTTTGCAAATGCAAGTTTGGTCCCAAATGGGTTAATTGGATCATCAACTTTCAGTAATACTTTATAATAGCTTATCCTTCGTGCAAGCTTAGAGGTCGGCTCTCACTTAGTTTTAACGCCATACGGCTATGTGTGGAAGACTTTACGTCTTATTTTTCTGTCAATCATCCCAATGTAAAGCATGTACTGCAACTTTGATTTTACGACCCTCCATGTTCTACTATACTTTTCATCTGCGAATCTCAGTGATTTAAGAGGCATTGACATCGCGTGGGCTCAGAATGCTATTAACTCGGTTCTTGGCTTGAAGATTAACTACACTTACCATCACTTACTTTTCAAATCAATTTCCATAGAGGTCGCTTTTTCAGTAGTAATACCCAAGGGCAGTCCAACTTCAGAAAAGCAAACTATACCTCACTAATAAGATTGACTTCTTGGTCAATATAAGTCTTTACCTGGGGAAATTGACTAGCTATGAATAGGCAATTTGACTATCAGCACACAATCTGAAAGAGGTATAGCGAGAGCCACAGACTATGAGCCAATAGACATTAAAGACACCTGTGACGGATGAATCGGTCCGTGCGTGCTTAGCCTGATTCCCGTTTTTTCTGCCTCGATTAGTCACTCCGTGGAAGGAGTTTGGGACATATTTCTTCTCAGTCCGTGGCTTTGGAAATTTGTTTACATGGGTTGCACCACTTTCAAAAAACGTTGCCTTGCTGCTAGGATGCATTCATTTCAAGCAGAGGGAAGTGATGAAGCTGATCAGCAATACTCAAAAGGAGATGATGGGCCACCTGTTTAGTAAAATAAAAGAGATAGCTGGTTTTACTGTGAATTACATGACCTTTTGCGAAGAGAAGAATCTGAGCAAGTGCTTTTAGCGATGACATGTTATGCGAGTGTAGGTACATTAATAACAAAACTTCTTCTTACGGAGATACCTCAGACATCAAACAAAATTAATTTTCAACGGCTTATTGGACACCATCATCATCATTGCGAGAATAAAAACTAAATGACAGTTGACAAGCGACATTTGAATGTAGAACGCGTTAAGTCAATAACTGACGTTGTTTGATGGTTGCGTTGGAAGTAACGATGACGTCATATTAGTAGATCTTTCACACTTGTTTATGTGGCTAAACATTGGCCTCCAAAATTGTGATGTGACATATAAACTACCACGTAACAGCCATCAAGGAGTATACAAAATCGACTGCTCTAGTGGTAAACGATACGATACGAAACCAAGCTCAAAATATCTACACGCATGAAGCAACATCAAAAGCATGTCTTCTCCGGAAATTGGAACAAGTCTGCAGTTGCTACTCACAAAAAATATTGTCCAGGCCAAATTGATTGGGATTGCGCTTCTACTTTAAATGTCGAAGCGAAGTACTTTCCTCTAAAATTCGTGAAACACTTGAAATTCAGAATAACCAATGTATTTCCAACGGTGAAGCATTTGAAATTCAGAAAAACCAAAGTGGTTCCAATGAAGGAATAAATTTGGACAGTGGTCAATAGGAACCTTGATATCAACTATGGGGATATTTCAAGCGTATTTGAGCTTAAATTTCGGTTAATTTCATAGAGTTTTGATCTGAAAAAGGACGTTGATAGGAAAGTAAATATATACTTTGTCTCAGTGTTTGAGATCTCACACAACGTGTAGCTATAGTATAGTTCGTTTACCTGCTCCAGCATAGCATATTAGTTTGATTTGGGGCGACATGATACTAATTTATGAAAATATCGTTCAATGCTTTTCTATTTAAAAATCAGAACTGTAACTGGAAATTTACTTCTTAAAGGGAGAAGGATGATGGTGTAAAGCTAAAGTTTTTTAATCATTGGCATTTGCTACCGGAAGTGGGTAATGCAGTTAAGCAATATAAGCGCACTTGTATAGTGAATACCCACCCCCCTCAACCCCATCTAGACTAAAAATAATGATTGGCACCACTGTGTTTTTGTTCTAGATCCGCCCCTGAGAGTGGCAGAAGATGATGATAGGAGAGAGTGTTGCTTGATTCGCCGTGGACGATCTTGTTGAAGAGTATTGTGTAGACTTTTAGGCATGCATGATATGTACAAGTTCTGTTTGTTGATATGTTGAACTGTTCAAGATTGATAATTTAATGACCAGGTCATCCGTCACAGGCGTATTTAAAATGTTTGTTCCTTTAAACAGCAACGAATTGTATCAATTGTAAATTTTAATGGTTGACGCAGTAGGTACAATTAACGTGAACCTATTGCCAGGAAGTTATGGTCGTTTTATGAGTTCTATAGTCAAAAGTAAGGACTGTAGCACGAAGCAGTTTTCCTCAAGTTGATGTATGCTTGATAAGCAACAGATCTCTAATCCAAATAAAAATATAAACACTACTATGAAAATATCTTATACCTGCTTTTCCACATAGGTTTAGTTGTCCAAGGTCTACCATGAAAATACCTTATACCTGCTTTTCCACATAGGTTTAGTTGTCCAAGGTCTACCATGAAAATATCTTATACCTGCTTTTCCACATAGGTTTAGTTGTCCAAGGTCTACCATGAAAATATCTTATACCTGCTTTTCCACATA
>JAOBRC010273129.1:0-21511 GCA_027575255.1 Scolionema suvaense
ATTTCATGCTCCGTTGAGTCCTTTAAAGATTGCAGTACCTCAACATCTTGCTCTAACCGTGTTAGTTCCATTTGTCGCAGCACAGGTGACTCTTCCCAAAATTTTCTCTGTGCAAGTCTTTTGTCACATTTACCAATATGACCATTGATTTTAGAGCATCTTTGAGTGTGACTGCAAATTTAGCTGCATTCAAAGAAAATGAGATCTAGGTAGCTACCTATAGCTAGATTAAGAAGGGAAACGAAAAAAGGGAACGACAAAACAACACCAACAATAAAAGGGAAGTCTTAATTTTATCTACAATTTTTATAGGTAAAAGTTGATCAGAAGCCTTCTACAGCGGTTAAGCACACTGCAAAACCATGCACTAGCACCAACTATATATTATTGCATTAACATTGGACAACGTCTAGTATAGGCATAGGCAGTATAGATATAATGTATGCGCTGAACTGGAGCAGGCTCGCTAGCCAGGTAGATAGCTAGACAGTAGCAAGAGAAAATCAGAGATTTTTTCCAAACATATTCAGGCAGGCAAGGACATTGAATGTGTAGGCAGGTATCTAGCTAGGCCTAAGGGTGTCAAGAATAGGACGACTGAATCAGAGGAAAACGACGCTGACATATTCGACTGCTAGTGTTCCGCCCCCAGAATGTAAACAAATGCTGCAAATCCAATACCGATTGGCTGAGATGCGCGATTTTGAAATGGCTGACTCCATGCGAGGCCAGGGAACGAAGAAGGAAGCTGCTTGGCGCAGCCGGAGGTGGTGGGTGCTAAGCAAAGTCGGATTTCAAACATGTTATTCCTACCTCCTCAGGGTACTGCATCTATTGTTTGCTGAATCCATGTGAATTAGGCCACAACTTTCGTTTTAACTTTACTCTGATTCGAGACTAACTTGGAACTGATGTTCCCGAAAGTCACAGATTTCAGGAGTATTTTCGCTCCAACAGCCCTCTTCTTCTCCTTTATTAGACAACATCCAAAACCAAAGTTGGCAGGGGTCACCCTGGAAACAAGTTAAACAAGTTAAAGCCGTTGTCCGATTGATCTGCCTCGCTGGCGTCCACTTGTAAACCGGTAAAGCCACCAAAAAATTCAGTTCTAAAACTTTGTTCAGGTATTACGCCGTAAAAAACTTAAGACTTTTACATATGCTTATCATTTTTCAGCCTTTTATTGTTCATTAAAGACATAATTCATGTTCTACAGCTTCCTACATTGCTTGCGAAGTGGCCCAGAAGGGGACACACTTCTCGGCCGAAGTCTTGGAAATGCTGCCACAGAACGCGCTATTTCCAATCAGGGCAGACTGTTTGTGACGTCACACTGGGAGGATTTCGGGCTTCTGGGACTAGAGTGTAATCCTCTTGCTACAGATCTTACAAGCTCGCTCCCTGTGACATAACTACAAATACTTAACGAACCAATCAAAGTGCATATCTAGGATGCAAAGTGACACAGGCTTACAAGGGCAACTAGATAGCATGAACAAATAAACTATTTAGCAGTTGCCCCCTGAAATTAGTTGAAATTATGCCCTTTTATACCTCTTGCTTCAAAATACTGCATTGATTTATGCCAATTTGTACCCTATTAGGTCTCAATATTGCTCTTTGAGGACAGAATCCGCATGCAGAATAACTAGCCTAGAATATGCCCTGCCTAATTTTTTTTTTAACTGGACTTGCAATGCTGCATCAGATATTTCACACTTAAATTTGTTAAGTTTGATTGATCGATTGATTGATTGATTCGTGAGTTGTATTGAGTGATATAGAAAGGTTTGGACCAAGTCTACTGGGGAAGAAATACCTGTGTCCCATTTCAATTAGATGCTACCAGTAAGTGTTTGGTAAACTCTTCCTCATTACTGGGTGCTGTATCAATGACTTGTGTTTCTGATCATAAATGATTAAAATTTGAGCCTATCTTGTATATTTTAGAAGAGCTTATTTTCCCTTTCTAATTTTGATCCCGATG
Organism: Scolionema suvaense; assembly: GCA_027575255.1. NCBI lineage: Eukaryota > Metazoa > Cnidaria > Hydrozoa > Limnomedusae > Olindiidae > Scolionema > Scolionema suvaense. The sequence goes on from JAOBRC010273129.1 coordinate 1,988, forward strand.
ACTGCGAGAAACAAAATTACCTTTGTCTCATTGTTGGATTCCTAGTGTTTGTAGTGTACTTTTCTAGAGGTGGTACTATTTTTGATCAAGTAATAGGCTTCAAAGTTGTAAGATATTAGTTCAGTAGGTTTTTCTTATTTGTGGTATGAGGTGAGCTCTTAGTGGCTAACATTATTGGTTATTATGTAGTGGTGAAAGTTCATGTGTTTGGTGGGCATGACCATTTTTTATTTTGTTTTTGGTTTAATAAGGCCCTCTTGTTCTTCGGACTCTCACTTTAGCAGAACGCTTTTTCCCTAACCGCTCCATGGATTTTCCTAAAGTTTGGCAAGAATGAGTGAGTGAAACAAAGTGACAGAATTATGACCTTTTTTAGGATTTCAAAATCCATTCATTTCTTTCAGAGCAATCATATTTATGTTATAGACCATATGTCACATCTGGAAAACTCTCGTTCAGCTTGCAAGTGGCAATTAATGCTAAAAAAGGTCCTTTTTTTAAATTGTCTCAACGCTGCTGGATCATTTTTTTGGCAACTATGGTGCAAATCTTAAGGGGAGACTCCCTTTAGGGTTGGAGTGGCCTGTTTTAAGACAAAAAATTGTCAAAAATGGCAATTTTACAGTTTTTGTCAGAATACTAGGGAAACTCTTCATTTTTTTTTTTTTTTTTTGGATTTGGTGTAAATAGTTCAAGCTTTTTTTGCCACTTTTGGTGCGAATCTTTGGGGTAATTCTGTGTATGTTATGAAGTCTGTCTGCCATGTCTGGGGAAAATATCTGTTGCCTTGCGGGTGGTAATTTGCGTCTGAAAAGGTTTTACCAGAATATGTCAGAGACGGTTCATCTCGTTTTGGTCATTCTTGTGTGAATCTTATGGGCAACATAACCTAAGTCCACGTAAAATTGTTTTTATGTTTTGCGTAGACGGGCATATAAGTGACGTGGAAGACATTTTTTCCCGTAAATTTTAGGTAGTGGATGACATTCTTTCATTGAGATAGTGGTGGGACAGCGATCCGCTAGAGGATGGGGGACGCCAGAAGAACTCGGACAATCATGATTCTCAGTTTCAACATCTCGACGCACTTCTTTCTCATTCAAAACTCAAACAGAGAATTTTTGTACTTGTTTACAATGTGAAATGAACGACGTCAGACAAGAACAATCGCTGGAACAATGGAACATCTTGTCAACAAAACAGAAGCAAGTGATCTTGCAATCTATCAATCAGCTAACTGTTTTTGGAAAATTGATTCGTTTGCAAAATCAATTAGATCGCTCAGCTGAAAGAAAAAGCAACATCTGCCGCTAACGAGCTGCGCAAGACCATTGGTAGTTGTCTGACTGCTCTACGCTGTGAATAACAAACAGATCATATGATAGGGCAAACTACATGAACCAGTAGTACACAGAACATCGAGCAGTGGTTAAAAAAAATGATTCCGGGCGGAAATGCGACTACTTTTTTGACACGCAGGCGCCTACGCAAAACATAACATCAGTTTTACGTGGCCTAAGTTATGACCCAACCGCCATATCCTTGGAATTTTTTTCAACTCAGTTAGGAAGTTAGATATATGTTGGCTGTTTGCAGGGTTTTTTTTTAAATATTTCCAGAAAGGTTCGTCAGTTTTCTATCATTTGTGATCACAGCGAAAGTCATGTGATGAATCATATGTGAAAGAACTTTCGATCCGTTTACTGGTGGCAATTGGTGTCTTGAAGCAATTGTTTTTATTGCTTTTTCAAAGATATTTCACAAACACTCATTAGTGTTTTGTGTGAAATTAGTGAATAAGTGCCCCCCTTCAATAAGCGCCTGCCCTTTAAATAAGTGCCTATCTTTCAAGCTTCAAATTGGGTACTTGTTCGACTTTTGTGACGAGAATGTAATTGAAAAGTAAGTGAGCAATTATATTTAAGTGGACAATATGACTTCTTTTAGTTTTGAATCCTATTTTGTTCTTTTTCATCGTGATAACAGGGGAACTTTTTTCTTTCTGAAATTGCATCTGTATCTATTGATTAAATAAGCGCCCTCCTGAAATAACCGCCCACCCTGGATCCCCAAAAATTAAATATGCGCCCCAAAGTTTATTCGAGACACTGCGGTTCTTCCAAAATTGGTCATTTTTTGAGATTTTTCGGAATATTTCAACATCGCTCCATCATATGGTTTACAATTTTTGGTGTTTATCTTATATTATGCAGTATTACTAAGGGTTAAAAGCTAGTCCAAAAATCATCCATGGCATTCGGCCATTCAAAATACCCTGCAAGGAGACAATATTTGATTCCTTACGTTTGAGCTCTTCTTGCTGGGCTAATGATCACTGTGGACATGTTACATATGCTTACATGCATCATAAACAGTAAGTAACTCAACTTATATAATTCTATTCTAAAATAGCTGATCAATTGTATAGGACGGTAAAGGAACTGTGGAGTAACAAGAAAAGCGATTAATGACAAGTGGGACTAATATGACTGAGTGGCAAAGGAAAAATCAGTAATAAGGCAATCAAATTAGTGAGAATAAAATATGCAAGAGAAGGAACATAAAGATGAACCAGACGCAGCAAAGCAAATACCCTCTAATAGGAACACAAATACATACGCAAAAGCTCTAAATATTAGTATGGTTATCTTTCTGTGTGTTAATACATAGCTGTGAATGCAAAAGGGCATAGAATGACTTATTTTTTTCTTTGATCTTACTGGAAGATTCTTTAGTAAGTTTGCAGGAGTCCACTTATTCTGTGACCTGTTACTTGTTCGATTTTTACCCTGGTGGCAGAGGTTATCAGTGTTATTTTTATGTCAGTATCTTTTTACTTGTCTTGCTAGAGACATACACTTTTAAGATTTGTTGAAAGCAATGAAAAAAGAATCAGTTTATTGTTGAGAATTTCTTTTGGTACTATTATTGTATACTATTGATATTAGGGTGTGATACGATGAGGATGTACTGTTTGGTGTATTAGCTTATTTTGATGATTTTTTTTTGTGAATGGCTATTTGTAGAAACTTTCCTTTTAGTTGTTTAGGAAATGATTCTTTATTGTTCTGACTTGCAGTCGTATATATTTGTCTTTAAATTTATCAATTACCGGTTTTTAGTGCTACTATATTTTTGCTCTTGTCTGATTCGGGGTTCATATGTGGAATCGTGAGTTTTTTCATTCTTCATGCAGGTTACGTGGCTCAAGAGAAGTCAGTTATTTTGCAACCTGCAAAGAGTGAAGATGACTTCTACATGTATGTTACAGATGACACTGGCATAAACGATGACAAAGGCCTTGCGCTTGGTCTAAATGGTGGCTCAGTTATTTTATGTTTTCGCGACATTCTAATCCCTGCGAATGCTACTATAAGCAAAGTGCAGTTACAGGTGATGGCTATAGATGAACAGCCTGATCAATTCACTATTGCTGGACGGAACATTCATTTCGCTGTTCATCTGGAGTGTCTACATGCCTCTGATTTCTATCATCATTTTAGACGTGGGTATATTACTGGCTATGAAAAGTTCTTAGCTAGCTGGGAGACTTTGCTGAAAGATGAAATATATTCATCCCCCGTCACGTTTGAGCATGCAGATCTAACTAGTTTGGTTCAATCAGCCATCAATGATGTCCGATATGCTCCTGGCTGTGCATTTGTCTTTTTTATCAGTGCCCGTGGTCCTGTATCAAGCAAAGGTCATGCTCGCATTCACTCACTCGAAACTGACTTGACGAAAGCTCCTAGGTTGTTAATCAAATATAAAATGAAAGGTTAGTTCATGTGCTGTTGTCTTCAAATTTGGTAATTATTTGGCAGCTCTCATTATTCTATCAGGAATTCAATATAACATGATGTATTTTGTCATTCATTTGGGTTGCCAAAAGTTATGTAATATTTCAAAATATTCCGAAATCCTTTTGGCACTGGAATTATCATTGAAAATGTTCACCTAATATTTGAAGTTGCAATAGCACCATGTACTTCTTAAAACAGTTTTCTAGCTTTTTGATGTGAGTTTTTTTGGATGTTAAGCTGGCAGGGGAAAGGGCTGGTAGGCCTGCCCCTGCGAAATCTATAATCTTTCATCAATAATTTTAAAGCTTGGTACATGTTAGATAAATTTATGATGCATCCTCTGGGCTAAATAGTAGTGTCATATCACACTTTTTTGTATTTCTGAAATCCTTAGAATATTGTACGAAACGTCATCGATTTTCAGAGTCATAGCTAAAGTATATTGTATGCCCATACACAATAAAACATTATAAATACTGGAAGAAAACATCCTTCATTGTAAATATTGCAGTGCAGTATGAAAAATTTGCTTCTAGATTTCCAGGTACTTTTTGATGTTTATGATACCGCTTTTTATGTGCCCAAGATCCTACTCTGCCTTTTCATCAGATGCTAAGAAAAAAATTTGATATTTCCTCAAGTGTGAATTTTACTTGTGAGTGGATATTATGTAGTTCCTCCAAAATCAGCTTAGGCTTATGTTTAAGTAATTTTGTATATATAGTCTTCCTTCCTTGACCAAATGCGTGGAGCAGGAATTATATACATGATTTCTTTGTAGTGTGTGTAAATATATTTCTGCAAATGCAGGTGATGCTGGTGAGCCAATGAAAAGTCCATCTTTTTGTAAATAAAAACTACTCTCATAATTTAAAATGCATATGTTTTACTGAAATTTATGTGAGGCGTATTAGTGCTTCTTTCCTTGTGGTTGGATGAATAGCCTCTTTTTCTATTTTGTTCTTGATGACTCTTAAAGCAATATATCAGTCTATAATGACATTCTTTCCATTGATAGATCTTGCAGAATCTTGAATGCTGGTTTTTATTTGAACAAAAAAGCTTAAGTGGTTCTTCTTCAATGTTGCTTCAAAGTTTGATATTTTTTGCTGTTCCTGCATGTTTTAATTCAGCTCATCAATGACATCATCTAAGACCGCTTCAAAGGTTAATGGCGTTCCTTAGCAACTCAACATTTTGAATCTCTGTCTTAAAAGCAAGATATTCCACCTCTGTTTCAGACAAAACAAAGCAGAAGATTGCAATGAAGAGCAATTTGACAAGTAGGATGGGATAATTGCACTTGGTCTGGCCATGGATCAAGTAACGAAAATGCTACCATGTCAAAATTCTCCTTGAAGATCTCACCTTTTGGCGGAAATGTATACATTTCCTCCAAGTCTAAACTTATTATTTGTTCCTATTCAGTAACTTTCACATCTTCGACTGTTTCCACAAATGTAGCTGTATCTTTTATAAATGATGCTCCTTCCTAAGTAAAGGTTTTTTAGTTTGCCTTGCCACCTCTTTTGCAATTTTGTATGTAGCCGAACCTTGAGTGTTTGTCATTGATCTGACTTTTTCTGAGCTTTCAAAGTCGGTTTTGCAGTCAGAGCTCTTGGTGTTATCATTTGTACTGCATTGACCTGTTCTTTTGTTAAGAGCTTTTCCCCTTGAAATTCTTTAAGACAAGAATTGACTTCTGCTCTACGTTTGTCCGTGTCATGCCATTTTCTTGTCCTATACTGTTCTTCTTTTCCCAATTCTGTGTCAACCATTTCTTTTGCCCTTGCAACTTCAATTACACAAGTTGCCGTCCTTTCGTCATTTTCAATCACCATCAATCTATTTTCCTTTAGCCATTGTTTTAATCTCCTAAGTTTGTCTTGTCCACATAAACATGTTCCTTCCTCTGCCCGCTTTAGTATCCTGATAACCTTGTAGGGCATCATTCTTCGAGTGAGAAACACGTCACAACAATAGCGGCCTGCAGCTAGGTCCGCCCTGTTTGGAGGAGAAAACATTTGGCAAATTTACAAGGGTTTGGCCAGAGCTGCAAGTCACTTAGTGAGATTTTCGGCGTTACGCTCAACGATATGGAGCGAAATTTTCAGAGATGTTGCAGAGTATGACAAAGATTTAATTTTGGCTTGAATGGTGTTTTGATATGCCGTAGAAGCCAAGAAATTCCGGAAAGTTTTACCACTTCCATTGGCTGTAAAGCAAATCTATCCCCTTCCATAATGGATGACCTTTGCCTGTCACGTGACTTTCTCTCCCAAAGAGTAGTATGTACCTAATAGTATGTAAAAAAGGGCTAGGACGTTAAAAAAAATTGCCTTAGTCAGGAGGGGGGGGGGCGAAGGGAAAAATTCTCCTGTCAATAGGGGGTAGACCATAACGGGCGTGTACCAATAATAATATGAATGGGGTATTAAAGAATTTCACTTGTTCTGTTTGGCATTGCAGTGTAAATGTGCACGTAGTCAAATCTTGATCTTGAATCAGTATCTTACGTGTCAAATTCTTTTATTGGTTGATATGATTGGAGCACCGGTCCATGTCTCAGAATTGTCGATAAAATGGGGGGTACGGGAAAAACTTTTAATGGGTGGGTTGGTGTAAAGGGGAGGGGTTAAATTATAACTCGGGGAGGGGGGGAAAGCTTCTGCACACTATAAGGGCAATTCATTTCCTTGAAATTCAGAGAATTGTTTGGCAGTTCCTTATTTTCTTCTTGTCAGACTTGTTTATCGATCTTTTAAGTAGTTTTGTGTCTGCATCGTCCAAAATCTTCCTAGATTGAGCAGATGCTGATCTTCTGCCGACGATTTTACATTGACACCTTTTTTATTTTTTTCATATATGTCTCTACCCCATAGAGATTCTGAATAAATTTTTTGTATGAGAGCTGTCTGGTCATTAGCTCAACAATGTGATAATTTGGGTTTTTCTGACTTCTGGTCCTATGTTTAAGACTGGAAAACTTTGAAAACTGCGCAAATCTTCCCAAAACTCACTCTCCACTTCTGGTGTACTCTTGTTTTCATAAATCATGTGCTTCCCTTGCTGGAAGAAATAATTTCAGATAGTTTTCACTGCTATGACACTCATCTACATCTCCTCATGCTTTCAGATGTACTTGAAACTGTCAATTTTACCTTGACCTTAAATACTCTGATTCAGAATAAACATCAATTAAACAGGCTCAAAATAACCATCAATCATCCAATAAAATCCTCTGGTTGCTGATTGTGTCATTTAGAGTTGCTCGTTGGCAATCAATAAATACGTTTTATGAGTGTTGAAAGGAGAAGCCGCTGTTAAAGAGTTAAACTATATAAGAAGGTGATTGTCCAAAGACTGCTGAGCATTGATCAACTGGTTTCTCCTCAGAACTTGGAGCTACTATCTGGGTCAAAATATTTGATTCCAAGGGCCATTTTTTGTCGGCTTTCAAATAGAATTTTTCCACTTTTGCTCGCGGATTCTTAGGACACTCATACTAACTAACCACATGTCTCACCAATAGCTATTATGACTTCAACAATTTTCTGAAGTATATCAAGTAAGGCCTTCATGATTGATTGTTACCTTAATATTTTGCTTATGGCACCTCGATAGTGCTAATTGTAGTAGGCCTACTTTGCCTCTTATGATAATCTGTTTTTATTATTTTTGTAGCCGATCTATTATTGCTACACGAACAAGGTTCGTTGAACGTTGATGAAAGTGTGCGGTATAACCAGACAAGCTCTGATTGCTCTACCAGTGCAATATATTCTCCAATCACACGAGGTGGCACTGCGCTTGATGAATCGCACATGCTTTTTAACATACCACTTTCTGGTATCCCTGTAACATCAGTGATACATAAGGCTTGGTTATACTTCCATACGTTTAACAGTGGAAAGCCGGATATGACAAAGAGTAATCTATGGATCAGCTATGAGGAACATGCAGAGAATAATCAAGATCACTGCATGTTTGGAAGGTATCCTGGTGACCAACATTTGAATGGTAATCTTTCATGGGCTCTGGAGGATTTAGTTTTTCCAAGCTTGGTTACCACTCCAAATTTTGGCAAGTTGCTTGAAGCAAGAAGATCAGCTGATCAAAGTATTACAGGTGCCGCAATCATTCTTAGCCCGCCCGAGGATCCAGGGTACAAGCAGACATATCAGTCGTTTCTTGGAGACAGTGGACACAGGGAAGCACATCATCCACAATACGGAGTGATATACGAGGAGCGAGGCCCCAGTAAGAATAGTTTTATAGAATAGAATAGGTTTATAGAATTATTTTCTGTCTAGCTGCGTAATAGCCATGTATCTTGATGTGCACTTGATGTTGCTTGTTTTTCACACTATTTAGTGGAGGAGAAACGTTTGTGTCATAATATGTGTCATTAGTTTCTGCCTGTTTGAGTACAACCCAACACGTTTTCATGCTGACTCTGAATGAAGCTTCTTTAGCTAAGTAGTGTGGCAAACATTGTGTATGTGATTTATAAGCCAGATGTTTCTTGCATTTTGGGCATTGTAGCTATCGATTAATATCAGAGGAAAATGAAACACTAAGTTTTGTGTTTGGTCAGGGTATTTAATGTTTGCCTCTGGCAGCACCTTAGCATAACAACATGAATGCAGCTGGAGGCAAAACGAAAACAAAGGTGCCTCAGAATTGTCATTTCCATTCAAATGCACCCAAATGTTCGAATGTGTGGCAGTCTTACGGGAACCTGCAGACAGCATCCCCATTGAGAACGCCACTGTCATAGGAGCAATTCGGGGCATGGGATTAATATGCGAAAACTAGATCAGATTTGCACGAAAATTCACGCAGTGAGCTTTGAGTACCTTGTCTATATGCTCACACTCTTTTTTTCTTAAATTTCATCTGCTAACATCGTATAATAGCCGATGAGATTTGTCGCATTGGTATTTTTACGTAAGGAACCCCCCTTATTTCAGTGGCATCGCCATAATTCGATAAAATAAGCATATGGTTGTAATAGGTATCCCTTGACGGGTGCAAAATGCCAAAAATCCGCTTCAGAGTTCCTCGTGTGGCTTGTGAAAGCCATGCCCATGGGCTGAATTACTACCTCTGGCGGGAATCTTCCTCTGACGATAACTCACTTTTTTGAGGGAATACCCCCTAAAAGGTACATCTCACACAGTGAACTTAAGCCAGAAAATAATAACATCGAAGTAATGCCATGGTTACTGTTGGGCCAAGTAGCCGACAGCCTGGTGCTCGAGAGGCATCGCAGTAACCAGTGTTCTGTGGAGGCATTCATTAAGTGTCTTGAGTGATTTCAAAAGAGAGAATATTGGTTATATTATGTTATGTGTCCTATATTAATTAGGAGTCACTCATATTTGTTGACTAGCTTTGTGTATGTATTTATTTCTTTATCTTTTGTACGTGCAGTAGGTTTCTTGAAAGATCGCTTTTCTTGTTATGCTATGGTACGAAACCTATCATTTGTTTTTGATAAAGAACCAAATCAAAATTGTGATTTTGCTTCCTTCATTTCTGTTCTGACCTGCACTATACAAGGCTAGCTAATCATGCCTTGTTTAAGGTAGTAATTGTGAGCAAAACCTTTACTCTTCGCCACTATACTATGAATGCATTCTCAGTCTCTTTTACTGGTTTGTTTTCTGATGATGGATAGTGCTTTTTATATGAAAAATTGAGAAGCTCCACCTCTGAGTAATTTCCAGCACTAGCATGTATCTATACTGCTAGTGTAGATTTCTAAGAGGGAGACCTTTGATTAAGTAATTTCTGGCTATCACTTTTATATGCTTATGTTGTATTTTCAGACTTCTTCTTTTATGGTGATGCATCTAAAGCAACATTACAAAAACCGTTCATTGGGTTCACTACTGTTGCTTATCCTTCCACATACAAATGCTTACGGTTCAAGTATCATATGCATGGTGCTGATCAAGGCCGTCTTGTTGTTTATATGGGACAATTGAATGAACCTATGACAGAAATATTCAGACTTTTTGGAGACCAGGGCGACAAATGGAGGTCAGCTCAAGTGCCCCTGTCACCAAACTTAAAATCTGCAGCATCTATGGTGGTGAGTTGGACGTCACTATTTAAATGTTATAGTAGACTGTGTACAATCGCCTACTGCATTTATGCCGCTTTTTGACGCTGTTAAGCAGTGGTATAAGCTGAAAGCTGAACAAAGGTTCTGGTGAATATTTGCAAGAGGAAAGCAAAAACCATTGGACCTTACTTTGAATGCAGGTTCCAGATAGTTCATATAGAGAAATATTCTGAGGATCGGAAACACCTCATATAGCCTTACATTTCGCTGACATGGCATCACTGTGCTTGGATCCTATATCACCTTAGTGATCTTTATAACAATACCCGAAAAGGAACAAAAGCGAAGGAAAAGTGCTCTAATACATGCCTTTTTTGTACTCCCTGAATGATATTAGCTTGTTTCAAACCAAAGCAATTCAATATACAATATCCATTATGTGTCAATATTTATAGAACTCCTAATTGCTTTCTAAGATGTTGTGAATGCCTCTTTCTTTGATCATGTAACTTCTCTCGTTATGGTTGTTTGACAAACTCACCTAGATTCACGCAGATATGTAGTCCATACATTTTAGAACATTATGTTCGGGAAGTCGTATCTTAATTAAGTTGCCCTGCCCAGGATGGAACTCCGGATGGAACTTTCTATTTGTGTAGTAAAGTTAGTTTGACTAGGTATTTTGAGAAAATTGTGCTTTTTTGTCGGCATTGTAATTACGGCTATTTGCCTTGTACATTATTGTTCAGTTTTATGTTCTTGCCAATAATGGATCTGGTACGGCAGCAGATGTTGCTATTGATGACTTTGAATTGAATATGATGCCATGCCAGAGACAGCCTGTAGGATCAGCTCCATTGTCACAAGGTAAGAAAATTGGAATGTATGTCGTATGCAATGTATCACATGCTTTAATTAGTGACTGTCTCTGTCGCCCAAAACGCCACTGTGTAGTTTCACGCAGTATCTGCCAGACCATTGGCATTTCCCAAGCGCATTGGTTATTTGAAATGCACTAATTAGTTATTGCACTCCCGCTTTAGCCCTCCATCCGTCCGTCCTTCTGTCCGTCTGTCTCTCCGTCTTTTCGTTCTTCTGTCCTTCCTTCCTTCTGTTTTTCAGTCCTTCAGTCCTTCCGTCCTTCTGTCTGTCACCAACACATTTTGTCGGATAACCGCTCAAGGATTTTTGATGAAATTTGGTGTGAAGATGACAATCTGCAAATGAGGAAAAGTAATGGTGCTGGAATTCGGAAAAAATTTTTGTTTGGCTTGCGAGTGGCAATTTATGCCCAAAAATAGCTATTTTTAGGGTTTTTTAAAAATATTTCGAAATCTGTTCATTACATTTCTGGTTTGATAGTGTGAAACTACAGGGAAATATCAGTTATGCTGTGGACCATGTGTCATATCTGGGAAAACTCTCGTTCGGCTTGCGGTTGGAAATTTATATGCTTCCAAAAATCGCGTTTTTCATGGTTTTTTTCCAAATATGTGAAAACCTGTCCATTCGATTCTTTTCATTTTTGATGTGAATATTAGGGGCAACTCTATATATGTTCTGAACCATGAGCTATATCTCCTATAAAATCCTAGGTGGCAATTTACATCCGAAAATGACAATATTCAGGGTTTTTTTCAAATATTTTAAAACTTGTTCATCCTATTATTGTTGTTTTTGGTGTGAATCTTAGAAGCGGTTCTGTGTATGTTTTGAACCATGCGCCATGTTGAGGGACCTTGCATAAGTTGTGAACCATATGTCATGTATGAGAAAATCTTCTTAGGCTTGGGGGTAGTAATTTCTGTCTAAAATTGTTATTTTGAGGGGTTTTTCCAAATGTGCCAACAATGGTATATCTTCACATTTTTGAGGTGGATCTTAGGAGCAACAAAACTTATCATATGGCCAATGCTTTATACCTTGGGAATATGTTGTTCACCATGTGGGTGGCAATTTATGTCAATTGTGAGTGTTTCTAGGTTTTTTCATGTTTCAGGAACACTTTATTAGGGTTTTGTCATTTGTGGTGCAAATCTTATGGCTTATTTAAATATTGTAAGTTCGCGAGAGTCCACAAATTATGTGACTTGTTTCACCTGAAAAGTATAAGGAAATTCCAGGGACCAAGGAAAGCACGGATTGCTTGGCCACGTACTAACTATCCTGAGCATCACTTGTGGAGAGTATTATGTTGAATTTCCCTTTTTGAAATTTGGCCGTTATTTAGCGCACCTCTAGCTGATATGTCAGGGGGCCGATACGAAGAACCTCCAGGCTGGTGGTCCCTGGGTGCAAGAGGGGTCTTTGGAGCCTCCTGCGGGGAATCTTCTTGTGGAGCCGGAGTGGTTGGACCTTGAATAGGGGAAGAGGCTTAGTCTGCTAACCTATTTAGGCCAACCCTCCCCCGATTATACAGGAAGCCTCTCCTTTCCACATAAGGAGCATCTTGCTTGGCTGTACTTTTCTGTGGTCTGATGGACTCGGGTGGCAACTGCTGAAAACTAAAGGCTGAATACTGACTGTGGGTGAGAGAATACTGTAATGTATCTTTCCAATATAACTGGTTGTGAGACCAGGAGCCACTGCAATCCCTTGATCACGCCAATGGAAAACCACTGTCCTACAGGCTTCGGCCCTGTGTAGGTGGGAGTCATTCGGGGTGCGTTATGGTTTCCCCTCACAGCTCGGGTTTGGGTATTGCTCAGATAACAGACGTCCTTATAGCCAGGATTGCAACTTGCTGGTAGTGTCGACCCTGTGAAACCATCCCCTGGGTACACCGACATGGACTTCACGCTTTGGCCTGTTGTGCCTTAGGTTCTCTGTGCCTTAGTCTCAAGAGAAGTTTTAAGGAGGTGGGAGATGCACGTCAGGAACATATCTCCATGAAGTTAAGACTTGACTCTGCATCGCAAAACAAAAGCACTGGATCCTACTTGTTGGATCTTCTTTGATTGGTTCCAACTTGTATTGACCAGTCTTACGTTTCTCTTCTGTTCTGGACCAATGTGTTTTGGAATATAGCCTAAACTGCAAAAGTCTTCCTTTGGCGGATGTAGCATTTGCCTCGCGGATCCAACTTTTTTTGCAGTCAATGGTCTTGAAGCATGCTACATGAACAAATTAAGAAAAAAATGAGGCTAAGTGAGGAATAATTATGGAAAACAAGAGCGTAAGCTGTGGGGTGAGGTAACAAAGAAGACCTCCTGATACTTAATTTACACTCTCAGGCCATAAGAGGTTCCACAGATAACTACAACTACAGCTGTTGCTTGTGTATCCTGGCTTACAGCGTCTTTTACCTCCTACATACGATAATGAACTGTACTTTCTGAAGTAGAACAGTCGCTTGGTCCAACACATCCTGGGCTTCAGATCAGGGGGGATGGGGGCGGGGGCCATGCACATATCTCCTTACCTGCACTTAGAACGTTTCACTACACAATAATGTGCTTATTTTGGGAGGAATTTGCTTTGTCTTTTCAGTTAAGAAACAAGTAGCGAAACATGATCATGTACAGCCATGGGTATTTCCTTTGTTGGCAGAGTTTATGCAGCCATTTTTATTGAGGGTCATTTGAAGCTCGAAATTGAGTTTTTACATAACTGACTAGCCTGTTTTGCGAGATGATATAAAAATTTTGCTTCGTTCTACCTTAAAACATGGGATTTATATCTTATTCAAAAGCTTGTACTTCAAGGCACTCTTTTATTGGACTCCTGATTTAGCGGAAGAGCCATATAAAATGAGGTCTCTTCGTCTGTCCTTCTGTCCTTCTGTCCATCACCAACGCATTTCCCCAGATAAACGCTCGATGAGTTTTTCTGAAATTTGGTGTGAAGGTGACAATCCATAATTGAGGAAAATTGATGGAGCCGGAATTTTGAAAAACATTTTTGTTGGGCTTTCAGGTTGCTATTTATGCCTCAAAATGACCATTTTTAGGGTTTTTCAAGACAATTTCAAAATCTTACTTTTTTGTGGTTTTTGGTGTGAAACCATGGGGCAATAGTAGTTATGCCCACACCATGTGTTTTATCTGGGAAAACTCTCATTCGGCTTGCAGGTGGCAATTTATACAAGTCCAAAAAAGGCGTTTTTCATGGTTTTATCCAGATAAGTAAAAAAACTGTTCACCTGATTCTTGCCATTTTTGGTGTGAATACTAGGGGCTCTACACATGTTTTGAACCATATGCCATGTCTCCTGAAAATCTCGTTTGGTTTACGGGTGGCAATTTACGTTAAAAAATGGCCATTTTTAGGGTTTTTTCCCAAATATCTCAAAATGTTTTCATCTGATTCTTGTCACTTTTAGTGTACATATTAGGGACAACTCTACGCATGTTTTGAACCATTTGCTATGTTTTCGGAAAATCTCATATGGCTTGCAGGTGGCAATTTACGTCCAAAAATGGTGGTTTTCAGGTATTTTTCCAAATGTGTCCGCAGTGGTTGATCTTTCATTTTTGGCGTAGATCTTAAGGGCAACAAAGCATATGTTATAACCCATGCTTCATATCTTGGGAATGTGTTGTTCTTCAGCGCGCAGGTGGCAATTGATGTCAACAGGGGCTGTTTTAGGGTCTTTTCCTCATGTTTCCAGTACACTTCATTACGTTTTTGTGATTTGTGATGCAAATCTTATGACTTCTGTATTCTGTTCTTTGATCTGACGCGGAGATTCTTAATTAAGTTTGCGGGAGTCCCCTAGTTATGTGAGTTGTTTACGTAAAATTGTGAAAAATCTACATACCTGCAGAAATATGTCTGTAGATAACAGAGTTTTGACATCCGTACACAGATCGTCAGTTTACAGGTTGGATAAATCCCTAACCCCGTTTGACGTCTGTATATAAAAGAAAGATGTAAGTAATTTAAAAGTTTACCCACTTTCAATACCAAGGATAACGATTTTATTGGAGTAGCACTGGGTTTTTGGCTTTTCGGATCATTGTTGCTAAAAAACGTACTTCTTACTTGGTTTTTTGACTTTTCGGATCATCGCTGCTAAAAAACTTACTCTGAACTGCAGATGGAAAATCTTATTCCACGAACACCAGACTTCCTTTGATCTGTCACCTTCCAGAATCAAATCACTTAAAGTCTGCAACATTGCATCAAAATTCCCTATATGTCTGTATACTAACAGTCTACAGATCTGGAAAGTTCAGTGTCTCTTCTAATTTAGTTGCGATGTTTAGTTCCTTAGATGCAAAGATTTTCTATTGCATATTTATACGACTGGGACATTTTACTCATTGAGGACTAGAAAATATGCTCAGCTTGAAATAAATCATTCAGCAATAAAACGCTCAATACAAATACTCTTGATAGTCGCTAATGGTATACTGTCATAGCACAGTTTCTAGCAATACCAGCAACATTTACAGATTGACGATTTAAGTGTATTTCAAAACGGTTCCTGAACAAGAATGGTGCGTGTTTCTATGCCTTAAAAGCAATCTACCGCTCTAAAAGGATATTCACCCTTGCTGCAGATCTTGCAAAAACATGAATGCTAGTTTTTATTTGAGTAAAGCGGCTCAGTGGGTCTTCTTCCTTGTTTCTTCATAGTTTCATATTTTTCACTATCTCTCTGATTCTCATTTTTCGTCATTAGTGACGTCATATAGGACCGTTTCTAAGGTCTGTGGTTTTCCTTGGTAATTGAACATTCAGTGGGTACTTGTAAACATCATGAGCAACAAACTATGACTTTCTTTCAGATCAAAGAAGATTTAGATTTATACGTGTGCTAACTGTAGAGCAACTCGAGAAGAGAGATTCGATAATTCCACTTGTTCTGACCATACATCATCCGTTTTCAAACCAGTACATTGCTTCAATGAGGTTGCCGGTGATAGATTCATTGAGTATTCATTTAGTTCTAATTTAACTCGTTAAAGTGATAATCTGCCTGCTAGAACTCTGAATCACTAAATATTTTGGCTGTATGTGCAACCATTGGGAAAAAGTGGCTGTATTTTATGCCCATTTTCCGACTTCCGTTAATTCGAGTCCTTGTCAAATTCATATAAAATCAGTCTTTATAATGTTCAAAGTACTCCGCACTGAGAGTACTTTGAAAGGAACCTATGTACTATGGCCTCAAGACATAGTAGCCTCAAAACAGATCAGTAACTCCTGATATCAAAAAGGTGATTTTAAGATCATTTAAATGTTTTGTGAATTCCTTACCTATTTGAAGTCATTACCTATATTTGCATCAGTCTTGCTGCTGTTGCTGCATTGTTCTTTTTACCATAACCAGATTTTCAACCAAAGTTTAATGTTTTCCTAAATTTCGAGATTGTGGTGTCACGAAAAATGTATTATTGGCTCCAAAAAATTTGTGCTCATAAATATTGCCAACTATAGATTTCAGTCACGAAGTTTTGAGCTATAGCTTTCAGAGATTTTCAGTATTTTACATAAGTATAAACTACTTTTACCGTTGTCAGCCCCGCAGGCCTTGTAGGGTTCAAGAATGTGATAATTTCGGCACATCAACTCCGTTTTCCCATCATCTATTGTAACCTGAGGCAATCGTAGAACGACGAAGCTCTTCATGTTTCCTTCAATCACATAAAATGCATGTTTCATGTGTCCTCTCTGACAAGGGTGAAGAAATATTTGACTACATTTTCCGAAAGGTATAGACCTGCACATCTCCTGCGGTAAATTGGCGGGCTCAGTTGTGTAGTGGGCTATTCTGGAAACAATTATCAATCATCTCAAAAAGGACTTAGAACCTTTTTGTGTCACATTAAGATCAATGAACTCGTCATCAAGGGAAAGGTTCTACCAATAATTTTTCATCTTTTTTTTTGCATGGAAGCTGGCCCACGATGTGAACTGAAACCTGGTGACGGAGCTGGAGGATCAGAAGAATTTGTTGGAACATTCAACAGTTTGACGAAGTGCATAGACAAATGCCTTGAAAAGAGGAAGTCGAACTCTGCTATAAATGGCATCACAACTGATATGAATTTTGGAAAGTGTTATTGTGAGGAATCGATGAGTAGCAGATCGGTTAGTTCATCATGGCAGTCATGCATATTGAAAGGTATGTACATGATATGAAAACAAAGAGTAAGTACTTCCGTCTTGCCATGAGCACCTTTCGTTTCCTCTATGCGTTAAGACTCTGAAGGTCCAGTATGCAGGAATGAATAGGTTGGCTCCACAATCTTCGGCATTAATTGATGATTTTCAAGACACTACACCTTTCAAGAATGAAGTGTTCAAAAGCAGCCTAAAGGGGCAAGATCCGATAGAACCTATAGATCCGATAGATTATTTACTCTAAGTAACAGCATTACCTCTAGGATTTTAAGAGTAGTTCGGCCGTAGGAATTACCAAACGATAGATATCTTCATCTTGATGCTCAGTCTTGAATTTCGATGTCCATCCCTAAATTCGGATCCTGGTCAAACCCTATCGGATATTGCTCATTTTAAGTAGTTGCAATCATGCCACTTTCGGAATGAAACCTTTCTACATCAATATAACTTGTCCAATGTTTTAAGGCAAAGTCTTCTACTTCTTCACAGGTTTGTGGTTCTCTTGTTTGGTCCGTACAATCCTTGGGACTTCTTGCCTAGAGTGTTGTCGATATCAGTCTTCATTTTCACACTTCAGTGACGCGCATAAAACTGAAAAATTTGGGAAATTTTGCTCTGCTGAAATCAGTTCGCTGCTATGACTGGAACGCATTCTTATCAAATTTAGGGAATAATTTTTCTTGCTACAAATTAATCTCCTCATGGGATGCTAGTGGAACAATCATAGAAGTTTCATCTTCAGAAGACATTGAGCAGAAAATAGCTTCAAGAAGATGGCAGTGCTTTCATTTGTTTAAGCTTGTCATCAAGGCCAGGAATTGTGTCACAAAGTTTCCACACCTCTTCTTTGACATTGTCGCTCTCAAGCTCTTTTGCATATTGGGTTACGACCAGCTGCAAAGTAACATTAGCATGTTGTTATACAGTAACTTGGCTACTATTCGTCATACAAGAAATTCATCTACAATCGTGGCCGGAACTATTGGCACAAGCATGACTTTATGTCCATTTCATACTACAATTAAATGTCATCATGTGTAGAGTACTTTTGGCAGCCTTTTTTGTGCTCTTCCCCCAAAATGTTGCTTATGGTAGAAACTATGTTCAGCATAACCATGTATGCATGTGCATCCTTCATAGATATCCCACATAGTGCTTCATAGTTTACTAACCTCTAGCAACATTGTTTTGGGGGAAATGGGCCATGAAGTACATCACAGTTGAACGAATTCACCATTCACATCGTATGGGTGCCATATATTAAATGTTTTAGCCATGATTGTAGGTCCTGAAGAAGAACAGGGGCAAGATATGCTGTCTCGACTAAGAAAATGTCCACCTTCTTCTCTGATGCCCCGTTCATGTAAAAATATGACCAAGTCAGGAAGATATCGAGCAGACTTGGCAACTTTTACTGCTATGACGCTGCTCTCTGGGTCAGCTGTGCAGGTTACAGGATTCATGCTCGATTTTCACTTGAGAAAAAGAACTGCGTAGAAAAACAATGTGTGCGTTTCAGTTTCTTGTTTCATTTCTTTATAGAACTCACTTCAAAGATTTTAGAACTCTTGGCCACACTACCCTTTTTGAAATTTGACAGGGGCTTTTTGTCTTTTCATGGAAATGTTTTGGAAGCAGTTCCTTCCTTTTTATGTAAATTTTCTCATGTAGGGAGTCGGCTTAATTTATTGCTGCAGAGTTTCACTCATTAATAATATTATTTATATACGATGGTGATGTGATAGTTTACTCTCCGCCCTCATAACTTCATCTACCTGCAACCTAATAGAATTCCTTCCAGGTTGTATTCCTCAGTTTGGTAAACTCACCGTTTGATGTATTTCGTCGCAAATATATTGTCATTTTTGTTTCTTTGTAATGTATCTTTGAAATATGAAAACGGAGCAGCAATTCCTGTTCTAGACTATTGTTGAGTATTTGTAGGTATGAAGCATACAGAATAATTTGCATGTTGAACAATGTTAATTGTTGTCTCAGTCCTATCAAATGACATTAAAAAAGAATAACATAAGAAACAAGTTCTACTTTCCTGAATTTTTTGTCCATACTTATGTCACTACTCAACTACTGTACAGTCAAAGCTTCAAGTTTATCTGGCACACCTCAGCATTTATCTCTGTCCTACAGAGATGCAGGAGCATTTATGTCTCCCAGGATAACCAGCATTCTAATGACAGGCACACAGCTACTTAACAATGTTACTGAATCAACATCAGCAGCAGGCAGATCCTCTCAAGTGCCCTAATGTCATTCCAATAGCTACATAGTGCTCTGGCGTTATCATATATGAATGTTTCTAATCATAACCTGTAATTCAATTTGTTTAGCCTGATTGCTTTGTTGTTTATCATTAATTATATTGATATTTGCACTTTTATGATGACATCATGGAAGCTCAAATAGCTCTTTGTAGTTTAATAGAGGATATAATAGTTTTGCACCAGAGTTTTAGCCACTTATATGTACTTGCTTGTGCTAGTTTATAGTCCGTGGAATTAGTGCAAAAAATGTTCAGGTTGTGATAAAAGCATGAAATTTGGCACACATGTACATAAT
>JAOBRC010273130.1:0-13849 GCA_027575255.1 Scolionema suvaense
AAATGGCCACGTGACACCCCCCTGTTATAGGTATGACAACGAAATTTGCACCAAAAGATGCGTAAGTAAATTCTGTTTAGACTTGCGAAAATTTGCGACAACAGCTTTAGCCGTTTTTTCGCAGTAAAAAATCTTAGACTAGGGGGACTTGTTATGTTAACCGTTAAAATAATGTGTCGTCAGGGCGAGAAATTTGTTCCTAGTAATCTTGAGTGAAAACCTCTGAGTCTGCCGCGTATTCGTCTTTGCAGATATGTTTTGCAGATATGTTTACAAACGGATCAGAAAGAAATCAAGAATGTTGGAGCCTAATTTTCGATAACTCATAACTTAGAATCACTGGGCTTCGGGTTGAAAAGTGGCTGTCTGATAAAAAAAAATTCTATAGTAGAAAAACACCGGGAAGCCACTGATCAACTTCTATGTTTTTAGTAAACATCACGAAGATCAAGTCCTCGGATTTTAGGGGTTATCTATAAAACCGTGTAACGGCATCATGCAGAGAAACTTTGCTCTGGAGTATATTGCTGCAGGCAAATAGAAACAATGCGCTTTTGTTTGCGTGCTGTACTCGTGCTCTGTGATGGATTTCCAAAAAAGCGGCATAGGCTGCCCCTATTAAGTGTTTGGTTAAGTGATGTTTCTGATCCGCTAGTCTAATGGTCCCAGAGGATAATTGGCGCTCCCTTTGAAGATCGTTCCGAGGAGGAGCATGTTGACACGTTCACCGTGCTTTGAACATCACAGCAGCTAGTTCTACTTGAGCAACGATCAGCTGTGTACGACTATCATCATGGACGCTAACTTTGCTCACGAAGCTTCAAAATCCTTCACTCAGGCACCGTTGATGCCATTCTACATGCCGTATCAGTTTTTCCAGCCTCCTGCTACTGTTTCACCTCCCACTGGTTTTGAAAGAGAAACTGCCGACGCATTTTTGCAACTTGAGGCGAGTCGAAATTCTGGCACAGAAGAGTCCTATTTCGATCGGAAGGACCCCTCCGGAAGATTCACGCTCATGACAGTTAGTGATCGGCTTTCTTTTTTTCTTTCTTGCACAATATGCACATCACTTTTCTCAACGCACTCTCATTTGGTTGAGTTTGGTCATCGCAAATATTCTTGACATTTGGAAAAGGCATCGTTTAAAAGTCCATCGCAGAGCACGAGGTACATGCCTACTTCTGCTCAAATAATATTACTGATACGTTTCTTGCACGATTTTACTGGTGGTTTTATTTTATGTACCACTCAAGTCGTTTGGAAGTTTAACTCAGGCCTGCCGTTACCTGAAATATTGCTGCTTACATCATCAATTTCTGCTACTAGTTTAAAGCAAAATTTATTTATTGTACTTGGTGTATTCGGTTCAGTAAAGTTCAAATTTCATGCCTCGGCGTACGTAGATTTCTACCTAAATCGAAGCTTAACGCCAGCATGTTGGTTTCTCATATGAAGTAATCTGCAAGGCAATGTTTGTTTAGATTTTGCTAATTTATCGCTCGTGTACGTTGCAAAAGGTGCGCCATTTTCTGAACTCGAAATACAAGCTTTTTTAAAACTCAACACCCTGGCTTGATTGTTGCTTAGCTGTTGCTTGTTTACCATAGAGAGGCTTTGTCATAATTCAACGATGGAGGAGATTTTTACTGGTTGAATTATAGAGTTCTTGTGACGTAGTTCTATTAGTGCTTGTTAGTTAACAGTTACTAGAGAAAAGGAATACGGAAATAAAAGAAGAGAATCAAACAAAGACTGCACCCAACGCTAAATAGAAAGGCATGTTGATTGTCATTATGCTGTGGAAGTACATTCAGTGTTTCTATTCGTGTTTTGACGGAATGGTAAGTTTAAATAGTGTATCTCATATTTTTCTATATTCAGGACAAAATTTCAACAGCTATCGTCCGATTCAACTTAATGGAGAAAGTGGATCAATCACGATCAAGGATGCGCCACACTGCCGCTACGCTATGGGTATGTATGTTTCTATATATTCAGTTTTCGCTACGGTTTGCTCTGTATGGGAATTCATTTGATGGAATTTGGAGAATTTGAAAAAAACACAATGCTGTTGTTGCAATATCTGTTATGACAGTCTCTCTTCTCGCCCAATATGTAGAACCTGTGTATATTGATTCAAAATCCTGTCCAGTCGTTTGCCATGTAGGAATCATACTAATAAAAATTACTACACACTAGAATACACGTTTTTTTAAATATAAGAAACCCGTTTATAAGAAACTGACTAGTAAAGCCTCCCAAAATTTAAGAAACTTCAACTACTAAACGAAAAAGCGAGAAAAAAAATTAGTTAAGAAAGTGAATGAGAAACGTTTTCTAGTAAATCCTCCAAAATTTTAAGAAACTTTTACTACTACTTCGGGTGCTTGGTTTCTTGTAAAAAACCGTGTATACAGTCTTTTAACTTTTTTTGTTACACAAGTATGTGCCAGACGTAACCTATACTGAAACTAGGGACACACGCTTTGTTAGTAAGCTAAGCGACAATATAGTCTCTAGACGTTTGACGAATGCTAATCAACATTGTGAGCCTGAAATTCTATTGTTGAAAGTGATTGCGTTTTTAGAGTGCTTAAAAACTTCTCGCTATGAAGCGTTCATCTCAATGCGATGTGCGAAATAGTTGAAGGGTAAATTTAGTTCAATTAAAGCTGTTGCTCAAATCCAAATTTGTGTTTTCTTTAGATCATACGTCAGTTGAATTTAACAGAGAGCACCCCATTAAAAGCCAAACTGAAAAAACGTATTACCAGCAACGTCACGAACAAGAGAGCAAGAACGAAAAAGCGACTGCTGTATGAGGAGCAAAGGTAAGATCTAGTTATTCAACATACGCCAAGTGACAGAAGGGTAGTTGTATTTAGTGCACTATATTGCCTCTGTACAAATGATGCAAATTAGTAATACGTGCATTTCATGACGCTACTCCCCAGGTTATGAACGCATCATACAATGCAGCAATTTTAGAAGAAATTTTTGTGAATATTTTGTTTTAAAAAAAGAGCTTGAACAAACGTGAACAAAGGATTTCGCAGAAATTAGTTATTGCGCCGGATGAAAGTTGTTTATTAACTTCTAAAATACATTCTTTTTTATTACCATTTTTGTTTTCAGGATCAGGCTCAGATATGCTTAAGGTCCTGTGGAATCAAGGCCTGAAATATGCTTAGTGTATGGTTGGATGTTTTCCATTTCTTTCAGGAATCAATTTCATAACTTGATATCTTATAAATCAGTTTTCGCTTTTGAGATTGGTGGAGTTAAAAAGAATAAAAAGTCTGGTTTTACCTGCTTGCTTATTAAACGAAAACTGATTTCTGCTTTTCTGATTGAATAACATGATGTCTTGTTTTCTTTGCAAATTCCACCAGTGGTTCACGAACGGAATACTGCATACTGAATATTCATATCTATCTACCTTTTGATTTAGAAACCAGAAAACTGAGGATACATCTATCGACATGGTCATTGAAAATGTATTGGAAACGAATGTTGATATTCTCGAGGATTGCTCATCCGAAATTCTTTGCCTTCCCCTGGACGAGGAATCCCCTGCAAATAAACCAGTTTCACCGCCGAAATTGAGCCATGCGATAGAGGCAGTAACGGAAGTCCCGTCCAATACTGAGGAACAAAACTCACCGTTTAAAATTACCATGGATACGTCGAACGTATGCACGAAAAGGCAGTCGGGGAGGTACACAGAATTGAGCGCAGGTGACTATCCCCCACCATTACAAATAGGGGACCTTGTGGCAGTCGCATACTCCGAGGGACTTTTTGTGGGGAAGTGCCAGAGACTAGACGAAGACACTGTTACAGTCAACTTTTTTAAAACAGAGAGTCTCCGCAAAGGCTTATTCCAGCCGTATGCAGAAAAGGAGAATATGGACATCTGCGATGTACCATCAGAAATGATTATCGATGTCATCACAGACGTAATCCACACTGATGACGAAACAATTCGCGTGAAAAACTGGGACAAACTTAAATCGCATTATCAATGCTACAAAAAACGTTTTTTGGCAGAGTAACCCTGTAACTTAATTGTTCTTCGTGAAATAGTTAAGTTCGACAGAGAGCATTTAGTGCATATATTTGAGAAATTTGAATGAAAAGGCGGAAGTTTCCATCGCTCTATTTATGTTGAATTTAAAGTAAGAAAACTCTTAAGTAGAAGAGAATGAGCTTGAGAACTAAATCAATTGATGTTCCAGGGTTACACTGCAAATTAACGCTGTATGAAAAAATATAGAGAATAATATTGCTGAAATAATATCGTCCTTAATACAAACGTGTAAATACATATGCTCATAAGTTATTAGTGGTGTAAATATTCTGAACTCAGATAAGATTATTTTAATGTTTCGAGCGCTATATAAATTCTGAACTTTTGTCTATCTGCTGTGCAAATTACATCTAGTTTTCATACTTACAAAGCCATAACAATAGTGCAGTACGGTTAAGAGCATTTACACCACAAAAACAAACATCTTTTTTGAAGTCTGGCATTATTTGGTATATGTAATTAGTATGTTGTGTACACTGTGGTGACGGTTTGTCTGAGTTTCTCTTTAATAAAGACAAGTGACTCCGGATAATCTCTGTTCTTCATTGTACGCGGTGGTTTCCCAATCTAAAAATGCAAAGTAAAAGTTTCAATATATAAATTTTCGAGAAGTTATTCCCCATCAAAAATACCATTTTAGCATGCTGTACTTGCCAATGTAATAGATACTCAATCATAGTCCGAATGTAATTCATAAAGACAGCATAATTTTAAAGATTTTCGGAATTTTACTGTATTCTTTGTGCGATTTATTTTCGCTGATAAATGGTGGGTAGATTTTGCAATTGCAAATTCGTGCCGAACGATCGCAAAAATTCATGGTCACGGTCAATGAACGTAATTTAAGCAAAATCCCCCGAAGAAATAAAGTTTTCTAAGAAATTTTCAAAAAATATTCCCCGGTCGAATAAAATCTATGGCCAAGTCAGTGGCAATTTCGGAGTTATGATCAGAGTTTGAACATACATAGCTTCCAAAATAGGCTGAAAAATGATGAAATTCTCAATAATTTTGCACAGGATTGTAGCTGCAGTAGAAATTTCCCCATAGTTAAGATAAGTTCCTTCTCCAAAAGGCGAAAAAATGGCTCGGAATTCGTTTTCACACATCGAAATTTTTCACTAATTTTGTGGGAACTAATCCTCGTGATTTGGGTAGAAATAGCATTCTTGCAGGTTTCTGAAAAACCGCGAGAACAACAACATTATTCCTTTAGGTCGAACACAATTCACTCACTTGACTTTCTTTACGCCCACATTTGGTGTATTATATCTGCGTAAACCGAAACTGGTTTAGCGGCTACATAAAAGAAAGTTATAAAGCGCACCCAATTAACAAGGACGACCTTCTAGCAATCGGTGATGACGCATCCCGTGAATTGAGAGGAGCACAATATCTAAGCCACTCCTACCTTGATTACTTGCCATGTTGAAGATCCGCTCACTCGTCAGAAAATCAGGCTCTTCTTCAAATCAGATATACCTTCAATGTCCAAGTGAGCACAGCACTGCATGAAATGGATCATGAAAAGAAAGAAAAAGGTATTATAAATACTTGTTTTGTATAAATTTATAATTCTGTAGCAAACAGACACAATTTTAAAACTGTTCTCAAAATACACTCTTGTTTATAAGAACTTGAGCCTCAGTTTCGACCAAAAATTAAGAACAAACACAGTGCTCTTTATCACGAAAGTAACGATCAAGACATCATTGATTGCCAACACGATCAAATTTTGTGATCAAACTAAGACTGTATCTGGATGAAGTGGACTATTAAAAACTTTCTTTTGATAGGTCATTCGACCATGAAGAAAAGAATTGATGTTGGAAATTACGGCCACTCTTCAAACTAGTATCGTTCTATGACATAAGAATTATTGAAAGAACAATTAAGGCTGAAAATCTTAACAAAATTAGATACAACGAGCCTTTTTTACAACGAGCTCAAATTTTTTGGTTCTCACAAAAAAGGGTGTATGCTGGGGCCGAATCCGACAGAATTGTCTCAAAATATTTTTTGAAATTATCGTTCCACGATCAATTCGGATACTCGACAAATTGTTACTTTACTACATGAATATTTCGCGGCATGAAAATTTCGCAGTCATTTTACTTTCGCATTTTTTTTTGGCCAAAATTGCATTTCGCAGCATTTGAACTTCGTGGTTCAAGCAAAATTGCGAAGTTTGCGCCATTTTAATTTCGCTGTTAAATGGTGTATTTTTTACTCGTCTTTGACTAAATATAATCAAAGAAAACGTTTTACAGCTTGGAACCTGAATTTTTTGTGTTTTGACTAAATACAAACAAGGAAAACGATTTACGGTTTAAACCCCCTATTTTTTTGCATGTGAAATAGCGGACACTTTTTTTCAGGAACTGTAGGTGTCCGCTATAGACAGGTTTGACTGTAGCTACTTGTATCGTAGTCTCATTTTTAAGAACACCTATCGGAGACAGGCCCTTATAATAAAATTCCGTATATTACCACGGTAGCCTCAAGGGTATGAAAAATACGTGCTTTTACATGTTGACAATCACAGTACATTATTATACAAGCAATCGAGGTGTTGCAGGGAAGCCTGAAGAGAACGAAATGTGGTGTCAAAGGTTGTAGCTACCTCAAGGGAAGATATTTTCGCTGGAATAAATTTTCGCTGCAAAATTTTGCGGACATTTCGCGGGAATAAATTTTCGCGGTTGAATATTTTTAACAAATTTTTCAGAAGTCATTTACCCATCAAAATAACATTTTAGCATGTTGTACTTGTCACTGCAATAGATATTCAATCTTAGTTCAAAGGCAGTTGATAAAGAAAGCACTATTTCCAAGGATTTCGCTGGTTACGGGCCATAATCAATTTATGCACGTGTTGCATTTCTCTTCCAGATGGTCCCTGCTACTGTAAGACAAATGGATGCTCTGGTTATTGGCATTCTGCCCGAACTCGTCGGCGCCACCGCGCTGAGGACATAAGAAAAGAATTGAAAGAATGCGAGCTCTTCCGTCCAACTGAAAAGACGTATCAGTCGCGTGACACAATGTATGATCACACAATGTATTCATCAAGTCGATTAGCTACAACACCAGTTTATGACGGATCTAAGCTGACTGTGCTAGAAGATATTTACTTAAAAATTCGAAATTTCGTCACACGTCCCAGTTTTGCAAAGGAAGCGCTGGACGAACAGTTCCGAACGGAGAGCAACATCAGCCTGCCACCAGGAAATAATCTTCCATCCAGTTTAGCTGCAGCTAAGAGAATGATCCAGCCTTTCTTAATGAAGTTGGAGAAATACGACGCATGCATAAATGACTGTATTCTCTTTAGAGGACCAAATGAAAGCAAGACGCATTGCCCTAAATGCAATACGAGCAGATCTGAATGTAAGGTGTTCCCCTATCTACCTCTTGGTCCACGACTGGCTCGCTTTCTCGGTGGAAAGAACACCTCTCGTCTTCTTTCTTTCCATTCAACAGTTAGACCATCAGCTAATATTCGAGATATCATTGACACTGATACATGGAAGCACGATTGGTACGGCGAGTCAGGGTTGTTTCAAGGTAACCAGAAAGGAGTTACGTTGAAGTTTACGACTGACGGTGTTAATCCATTCAAGCACCAGAATGTTCCTTACTCGATGTGGCCTCTATTGGTCTCTATCGTAAACCTCCCCCCGCCAATGCGAAAAAGTATGTCTGGCACATTTCTTCTCGGGATAATACCAGCTGGTCTAAATGGCGCAGAACCAAAGTCTCTGACTCCTTACTTAGAAGTGATGATAGATGAGTTCTTGGAATTGGACGACTGCGAACTGTTAGTTGATGCCCAAACCCCACCCATCAATGTGAGTGTAAAATGTGCTTTTAGTGTCCTTGATTTTCCTGGTTCATGCAAGACCTTCAATGTGAACCAGCAAAATGCTTACATGTGCTGCCCACACTGCAAAATTTGTGGAGACCGCGTCAACAGCCTTAGCAAGATCGTATATTTGCAAGCTAGGCGGTATCTTCCGTCAAACCATCCGCTTCGTAGTGACACGAGTCATTTCCCTGGGTTAACCACTGAATATCGCGAAGCACCATCTGGGTACACGATCGAAGAGCAAACTTCCATACGCCAGTCTTACGAGAAAGCAACGAGTGATAAGCAGAATACAATTAGAAAGTCAACTGGAATAAGGGGAACCCATCAATTCATGAGATTGCCGTACTTTAACCATCAACATAGTTACGGCCCCGACCCAATGCATACACCAAAAGTGATTGTGGATCACATTCTCAAATGGCTGTCAGGGTGTCCTACTAGCAAAACACGCATCCAAAAGGAAACAAAAGCCCAGCAGGAGTTACGATCGAATGACACAGTTCTAGCTGACGATGGCATCCTTCACACTCTCTCAAAAGAGGAGAAAAGGCAGGCTCATAGTCGAGTAGCACAGTTATCTTTCCCGTCGAGATGTGCAGGAGTGAAAGGTGAACTGTTCAACAAACAGATCTTCTACAAAACTCACGAGCTTCATGAGGTAAGTCTGCTGTTTTTTTACATTCATTTTCATTTCGTAAACATGTGCGGCTTTAGATGGTTAATTACGCTCTGTAAAATCTTGTATATTGATTGAATTCTTTACCTTGGACAAGATTTTTCAGCTTGCATCGATTACATGCGTGAGAAATTCAACTGAGGGTCAGTGTGCGTATTTACACGTATTTTTTTTTATAAGAAACCAAGCACCCGAGGTAGTGGTAAAAGTTTCTTAATATTTTTTGGATTTTACCAGGAAAAGTTTCTTATTCAGTTTCTTAAATATAAAACGTTTCTGAAGAATATAATCAACAAAGAAAGTTCTGAAAACAATGTTCTTCTTCCTGGAACCAACCCAAACAATGTATCCAAATCATTACATGACTGTGCATCAAATACTAACTGCTACAATAGTGATTCCTATGTGACTGATCTGTTCAGCTTTAAAGAATTTGTAAATATGTTTGTCTATATAGGGACGCAAACAGTAACAATTCTTGTTTGCAAAGTCAGTTTCTTATAAACGGGTTTCTTATAAAAAAAAATATGTGTACTTTCTATGTAGATCGCTTCTTCTGATTTTGCAAGAACCTCATTTTTGTTGTTGCACGTCTCGATCATTTCGACATGAACTCGCAATACTGAGGTATAAAATAGTGAAATCACAAAATTTTAAGCATGCCTCATCCCTAAAATTGCCTGATTACACAAGCATACTTCATTAAGAACTTTATTTTCAACTGCAGAAAGATTTATATGTACTGTAAATGTTTTGTTATATGCATCTAAAACGTCCTGAGATGAGATTATCTATCCTTGATTTGTGACCTGACATATTCGTTAAGTATTCTCGGTTTTGAAAAGTGTCAGGAAATTAGATAGACACTGAAAGGTTATATTGGCTTGAAAAAGTTTCGTAAACCAAATTTCCAGGCTGAACATGTTCTTGACGTTTTCAGAGAATTTTGGTATTTTTCAGGCCGATTTTCTCTCTGTTTTATTCAGTATAATGCCAACCAAGCTTGGGTGTGGATACTCCAAGATGTACTTCCAATTCGACAGAGGCGTACTTTGCTGTACTTCTTCCACGTTTTGGCACGCTTGTTTGTAAAAGAGTTTCGACCAGGGTACTTGGACAACCTTGAACCGCACTTGTATGTTGCGATGGCTCTATTTGAAAGAGATATGCCAATTGGTTTGGGTGTCATTCTGCTTCACCAACTGCAACACTTCGTGGATAAGTGTCGAAGGTTCGGACCAACACATTCATGGTGGATGTACGACGCAGAACGGCATAACGGTTGGATAAGTAACCGCGTGAAGGATAAATCCCGTCCTGAAATGTGTGCTATGGAGACGTATTTGGTAAGCATTCAACTTGTCAGAAACTGCATCGTAATTTGAATTTTGAAAAACAAATTTAATGATTTGTGCTCTATCTACGACAATTGATGGATTTTCACACATCAGGCAGGTACTGAGTCGAAATCCGTACAAAAAGTATGTTCGTTAGAATATTATGCAATCCAAATTTTTGCTGTTCCATATTGTGCTTGCATCTTATTTCATGTAAATGTAATGGTATTATTATCACATGGTGGACTACGCACTTTTTTATAAGCAACACAGTTTTTTGTCTGAGGCTCGGTGTTGCTTAAGTTGGAGTGCGAAATGGAGTGGGAAACTGTCTTTTTTGTATAATGCATTTTTATTTTGGGCCTTCTCCAGGAAGGGGTGTTGCTTAGCTGTTGCTAAAATTTTTGACAGATATGAGCCTCGTGTTGCTTGAGGCTGCTTATCAAACAAAAGCGTGTACCTTTCGAAAGTGCTATGGTCAGAAAGGAGAAAATGCATATGCGCTGTAATGATTAGGAGGCATGATGTGTACATAGCACTAATTTCTTTGTAACCAATACTGTGCTTTTTGCCTGTTCCGTTTGAATTATTCAGCACTGTAAACAAATTATTACTATGATGTTCATGTTTTAGCTAATGGACTGGGTAGTTCACTGCGAGTACAATCGCATCTTTGACTTTCCACGAGATCCGAAAAGTCGCATGTCCGAAGCCGCACGTCAACTTTTACTAACATCTGGACAGATTGAAGAAGAGGTCCTGCCCTCTCGAAAACGGAGAGGACAGACAAGGCACGAGCCAACTGCTGCAGAGTTAACAATTTTAAATAGATTGTGCAGAAATATTCCAGCTGATCTCACACTACTTTCGCTGCCCAAAGCAACCGAAAATGCGTCTACGTTTCGATATAAATGCACAGTCAAGGTGGGGGAATATTTTTTCCTAAAACGAATCAACAAGTATGGCCGAGTTCAAGCGATATATGAATATAACGGAAGTGGTAGAAAAGTGTTTATAAAGCTGGCACTATTCTCCAGATACGGTACAGACTCAACACTAGGACTGGATTCAGCTCTCCTTACCGAATTAAATCAATTTACGATTGTCGAATTCTGTGAGCTCGATGAGTCATTGCTGGTGGTGGAACTCGCAGACCGTGTACGGTTCGTGGGAAGTTTGCGTTTTAATTTGGACTTTTCATGGATGCATGAGCATGTAAATTTGACAAGTTAGAGGACACAACACTAAGATCAATTTTTTTTTTATTTTTTCCGTACGATTTGAAAGTTTCGTTAACTTATAATATATTATCATAATGGGAATATTTGATGTAGAAGCAAAGTTAATTGGTGGTTTCTCTTAACTTTGGGAAATGCTTGACACTCACAATGCTTAGCCTTAGTGATTCTTAGTGCTTCGTATCTTAAAAGAGGGTTTACAATAGAAACATGTTTGAGGCGTATATTCAATCCCTTTCGGTTTCTTAGGCTTGAAAAAACGTGCAATCCACGAATTCATACAAAACCCGATTGTTTACATCTGATATTTTTGGTGTAAAGTTTTTTTAGATATGGAGTTGGCAACGTGTCGATAGTATTTTATATTCTAGCAGATATACGTTTTTTAAAGTGTAAATAGATTGCATCGTGTACATATATCATGTAAACAATGGTGTGACACAAAATTGAGTAAACATGCTTGGTGGTGCAACGTAATCTGTTTTGTATAGCGTGTACAAGATTAAATGAATAAGATCGTTGATGAATGCAATTTAACATGCACACATAAACGATGTATAATATAATAAGCGGCACAAATTCTGGCAGTAACTTAGAAACAATATTTCGGTACTTACTTCCGCTACACCTGACTTCGCACAACCACGGCAAAACATGCAGCCAACTCAGCTCTTGCTTGTTCGAGTTTACTGCAGACACTCATCTTGTCTCCGAAGGTATGCATTAATCAGCAATCTGCAGCTTGATCATTGATCTTTCGCACGTGAATAGGAATTTACCAGAGCCCTCGTTATTATGAAAGCGTGTGTCGATTCCATAGGGGCAAAGTAACTCTACGTGCGTAAACTGGTGATAGATATCTTTTCACAAAGCAAATTAGCAAATTACAGTAAGTAGCGTAATAATGTGCAGCCTGTACTGTGCAGTATTCACGGGAAAACGTTTCATAACAACACTATGCGGTTGTGCAGATTGCAGCCTACCAGAAATATACCATCGTTTATGTGTCCATGCAAAATTTTTCGTATAAGTAAGGAATGAGATCTAGCTTCAGAAAGCGGGTATATAGATAGAGCTCCCACAACATTCGATCTATCTTTTTGTAAGAACAAACTTGAACTAAAATTAGCACGAGAAACTGATCTGCCGTAAGTTTCTATACGAAAACTTACTCGCCGGCAAGTTTTCATACTAAAAAGCAACTGATTTGCAGATAAATTTTTATCCAATAAAAACACAAAAAAGGAAGGAAAAGGAACTAATTTGCCCTAACGTTTTATATGAAACGTCCCTGATTTGCCGTTAGTTTTTTCTGCGAAAAAAGAACTGATTTACCGTAACGTTTCATAGGAAAACAAAACAACAGATTTGCCGTCACTTTTTTATACAAAAAAGTCATTGATTTGCCGTCAGTTTTCATATGAAAAAAGAACTAATTTACCGTAACATTTTATACCAAGGATGTAGAAAGAAAGTTTCTTTCTACATCCTTGTTTATACCAAAAACCAACCGATTTACCGTAGCGGTTTATACGAAAAAGAACTGATTTTGCTGCCACCTTTTATACGAAAACAGAACTGATTTGCCGTGACTTTTCGCACGAAGAAAGAACCGATTCGTCGTAACATTTTATACGAAAAAATAAGTGATTTGCCGTAACATTTTGTAGGAAAAGTATACCTGATTTGCTATGACTTCTCATACGAAAAAAGAACTGATTTGCCGTAAACTTTTTATACGGAAAAAGAAGTGATTTGCTGTGGCTTCTTGTACGAAAAGAGAACTGTTTTGCAGCGGTAACTTTTTTATAGGGAAAGGGAACTGATTTGCCGTGACTTTTCGTACGAAAAAAGAACTGATATGGTGTAATCTTTTATACGAAAAATGAACTGATTTGCCGTAACCTTTTAGACGAAAGAATACTGAATTGCCGTAACCTTTTGTATGAAAAGTACACCTGATTTGTCGTGACTTCTCGTACGAAAACAGAACTGATTTGCAGTAACTTTTTATTGACGAACATGGCTCAGTTGCTGTTAAGCTTTATACAACAAAACGACAGATCAGGCGTAACTTTTTATGCAAAAGAAAAGGATCGATTTGCCGGTAACTTTTGTTATGAAAGAACATATCAGCCGTTTTGTCAGTCGTTTACGGAATGGAACATAGCTATCTTCCGCTCGCCATCAGGGTGCATAGATGTCATTATAAAGCCGATGGTTGGAAGGCAATTCACGTTGGCTATAATTGAAATTGGCAGACACATGGAGAACAGCAATTATTGCTTCCAAAGTCCCGCATCACGGCATCTCGCGTCTCACCAGCATTCTCGTTAAGTGCGTAGGATAAGTGACATCGCTTCACGTCTCACCTTGTCTCACCACGTTCCTGAAAGATTGTGGAGTTAGGTGAGACGTGTGGAGACAACTTACAAGGCACTTCACGTCTTTGGCTGATGTGGTGAGACGCGTATGGCCGCATGAGACGTGAGTTTGAGTGCTAGTGTTCTATTGTTTTGCAGTTCGCCCTACCGATTGCATCGGCATTCTATCGGCAGTTTCTATTGTTTTGCAGTTCGCCCTGCCGATCGCATCGGCATTCTATCGGCAGCTTTTATTGTTTCGCAGTTCGCC
>JAOBRC010273241.1:0-13848 GCA_027575255.1 Scolionema suvaense
TTTTGTAAGCTTGCACATTTCACATTCATTGATCAAGTATTTCAGGATTTAAAATTGGGGGGGGGGGGGGGGTTCGAAGTGAAAACATCCTACGGAAAGTAGGGTTAATCCGTCAGCCTTCGCTAGTCTTTTTGACGATAATGACTGCAGCAAGTGAAAACAAATTTCTCAAATTTTGTGTTTCATTTGTGAAATATTGCAGACCCTCAACCAAATAACCTCTAATTTGATTGCAAATTTGAGCGAAGATTTTTCAAAGCCTGATCAGGAGAATTAGTGGTGACAGATGCAAGATGTGCTACAAAGCAGGATTTATGTAGTTATTGAAAGCCAATTTTTTCAGTATAATTATTGCTCTACGTAAACAATAGAGGCGTCAGCAGTAAGGGCTTTTCCCAAGCTTTACCAGATGCAGATCTTTGCTTTTGTCCCCACCCATGCCAACAGACTGTGCTCAATTCTTGATTCTACATTCAATATGTTTGTCCGAGATCCGTACAATCGGAAGGCAGAAACGCACATTTATCTCCACAAATCCTGTGACGTCAACATGAAATTTTTATGAAGGGTGTGTTGAGGCCAGTATTTTCTCATTTGTCCGCATCTGTGAACCACTTTTCTCTTGAACAACAAAGCCACATAGTTTTGGTGATATAACTGATAACGTATGCAACTCTAAGATATGATCTGCAACATGCTAGTAGTATCTTAGTAAAGTTCTCACAATTTACTTCACAAAAACCTGCTGTACTGCTATCGCATTTGTTTGATGTGAATCTATTTAGTCTTAAAATTTGATCTTTGTTTGTGTAAAAAAAAAGATTCTATGGTTATCCTTTGTAGTGTCACAGTATCTTTATCACTGCTTCAAAGCCAGGCACTGGTGTTACCACTGGTTTAGGCTAGTGTGGTTTACTTTGCATGTACAGTATAAGATAAACAATTAATGTTCTGGACTGCCCAAATAATTTGTTTCACAAGGATTTCTAAAAACTGTCCCTGGAATAGCTCAGTTTTTTCAGTGAACTTACTGTATTGCTTTAATGGTGTTTCCAAATCGGCTGTGACTCTGCAATGCATTCCCCACATTTTGGTAACCAACAACAATAGCCTTATTCCCGCTCAAGATGGCCACTGTCATAACCTATGAAATTGTACTGACGACAAATACTAGGAATGATGTCATCAAAATGGACAATTGGAGATGCAAAATGTGAAGTTGTGTGCAAAAGGACAGAAATTCTCCAAAGATCTTCTCAATTTCTGATATATGATTGTCTTTTAACAGTTAATATAACAAGGGGGGGTGGTTCTTCTCAATTTCTGATATATGATTGTCTTTTAACAGTAAATGTAACAAGGGGGTGGTTCCACCCCCCCCCTCGCCCCGCTCCTATTCTAAGATATTTTACTGCGAAAAAACGGCTAAAGCTGTTGCCGCAAAATTTTTGCAAGTCTTAACAGAATTTGCTTGTGAATCTTTTGGTGCAAATTTCGTTGTGATACCTATAGCAGGGGGGTGTCACGTGGCCATTTTCTGACAGGGGGTAATGTCATTTTTTGTCAAATTTTTGGATTTTTGGCTCTTATTTCTCGTCTGTTCAACCGTTTCCAATGATCTGGGGCTCAAATGATAGCTTTCAATGAGATCTTTCAGAAAATGTCTAATTTGAAAAAATTCATGCAGCAGGGGGTTCAAAATACGGGAGTCAAGTCAGAATTTTTTCCATATTTCGGGACTTGAAAAAATCCAAATTTCGGAAGATACAATGTTTTCTTACTTCTGCTGCCTCTAAAACGCAACGTTTCCAGCCTTAATACATCATTTTCTGTCAGAGATTCTTATTGCCAAGCGTTTTTCGCCAAATTAAAATTTTTTGTATTGGTTCCTATGGAAAACTGTATTACCGGTCTACAAATTTTAAATGCGTGTAATTTGCAGACCAGACCACCTGTGGGACCAAAATTTGGAACTTCTCCCTCATTTATCAGCAAGAATAAGTTTTCCAAATTTCACGGCCATAGCTATAGTGTGGAAGTTGGTTTTCTGAGAGGGTGGGGGTGGAACCACCCCGCCCTTGTTATGATGGAGTAGTCAAAAAGGTGTGTCATCTTAGCCGTTAAGATCTGCAGTAATTTACTGTACACCCCATGTAGCTTTTATGACCCATGTGGTCTGTTGCTAAATCTTGATAACTATGTACGAGAAATTTCCTTGATTTATTCAAATTTCGGTGCATGAGCACTGTTAAAAACGCCTGCGACGGATGAAATCTGGCTGTTTGACTCCCATTTTTTCCTTACCTCAATGCACCCACTAATGTCGTAGTGTCCAACCTGATCAAAATCTGGTATGTAATCATTTTCTGCCAGTAGCTTTGGAAGTTTGTGGGTTACACCGCACTGCTTTGAAGCTCTGATTGCTGCTCAGTAGAATTTCATGGTAAGCTTAGTATAGAGGTGATCACGCTGATAAAAAAGAAATACGTCATTTGCCGGTCCTACTATTAGTTTTGTGAGCTACATTGCTGTACAAGAAAATCGTTTCGGCTCAAAAGTATCATGCTATTATAGACAACAAGTTGAGTGTGGTACAAACACAAGATGATGTGAAGAGAGGAAGGGGAAGAGGAAGAGAATTTGAATTGCTGTTTGAAGTTATGTAGAAGGATTATTGACTTCTCGGCTTGTTTGCTTGTAAAAAAATAGTTTGTCTCGGTAGGTGTCAGCAATCTCTGTTGATTCTGTGAAGTTTTCAGGCTAAACAATTTATACAGAGCGCTTTATCACAAAAATTTCTTCTGCAAATCTGATCAAACTGCTTTCAATGGCAAAAATTTCTTCCCGAAAAAAAGTCTGCATCGCAAAAATAAATTCCCGAAGAATTTCTTCCAGAAGTATTTTCTTTCTTTACGATAATTCTTGAATGTTCCCATTTTTGGTATATTATTCATGAGGATAAATGGACAGGAAGCATAGTCGAGTATTTACGGAAAGATGTTAAAGTTGAATGGGTAGTTCTTTATGCTTCTATATGTGGGGACTCTAGATTCGCTGATACTGTATTGACATGCGTTGTGTTGATATGACTTGTACATTTTGTAAACCCAGCTTCACAGTTTTTCATTGTTAAATTACTGCCGCTTGTATTTATTTCAGGCAGTGTATGAAACAGCTTTATCTCGTTTGGTGCTTCCTGCTCCGATACTCATAGTTCCTCCTATTATTATGAATGTACTGGAAAAGTAAGTCTCCATGTCTCTAATTGTTATTGTTTTTGTTGCAATCAATCTTCTTGATGCTAACGTCTGGTATCAGGAAATACAGTTTGTAGTCAAAAGATCTTACGCTCAAGTGTAAAGTTGAATTTTAGCAAAATTTTAGCAAAATCTTGGGACTATTATTCTACCAATCTGCAGTCTGCACATGCACTGCCAAGTTTCATCATAACAATTTGCAAGCTTTGACCCTGAGCCTTGTTCCATGACTAACAAGTGGAGCAAGTATATAGTAGCTTATTTTATTGCAGTTCTGAGACCAGCTCAAAAAGATCAAATGGCATTTGAATGTACTAACGCACTGGAAAGCTAGAGTTGTCCAAGTCATCCTGTTTTGTATGCAAGAATCCAGCTTTCATCCAAGCAAACTTGTTGGAGTCCGTTTTTTTCAAAGATTTGTTTTTACTTACATATTGACTGCGGTAGACACCACCATAGTTTTGACTAGATGGAAATAATTCTGCCATCTTTGGTTGGAGCTATTCGACGAGTTTCTGAGAAAACACCTCAACGCAATTTTAGTCTCATAGATTCTCCCGGAAATGAGCCACTGTTTTTGAGCAACTATTATGAGTACTGAATTAGACTAATGACTGAAAGTGAACTTGCGTAACAGAAATTTTTAGTTGATGGTACACAAAATGTGGTTTGGACGAAACTATGCAAAGCAAAGCATTAATTCACTTAAGGCAAAATCAGTTACTGCTATTCAATGATAATGCTGACATCTTATGGGCATGTGTTCCAATGCCTTCAATTAATACTTCACAAAGAAGACTTTGTTCGATGGTATTTAGTTTTGTTGATTTGTAACCATTTCTTGATTGTGTGTTCTTGGCCTGGTGTATGTCTGGGCGGACAGTGTTTGAGGACTTGGCTGGTGTCTTGGAGGAATCAGGGATACTTTAACTCAAGGGCCCGCGCCACGTCGCAACCATATAAAGTTGAATTATTCTTTATTCTTGCCTGGAGGTTCCAGGTTCTCATTAAAAGCCGGAGCTTCTCAGGTTTCTGTAGATATGGCGACCATCCTGCAACAGGATGCCGTCATGGCTCGGAGCTGGTCTCTTGAAAACCCATCATCACAGTTGATTGGTGTTCCAGGTTTTGAAACTATGCGTTTCATCATCACCTGTTGCCTGGGAGGTGAATCTTATTTCCGTGCCTCTTTTTTCACTTTTCACCTATACCCAGCTTTATGCAAAATCTTGGTGCAACCCACCAAGGGCGGCACCTGGAGCACAGAGGTCACAAGTCAGCCAAGTAACTAACTATGCTAACCAGAGCTCCGGCGTGAAGAGAACAGTGGCTACCGACTTCGCAATTCGAGAAACCTCTGCATCCAGCATCCGAGTTCAAAGAAGATCATTTTATGTTTTGGCTGGGAAACATCTATGTCACTTTTAATACTTTGTCCAGGACTGTAGACTTCATGTTATGATATAGGTATGAATGTTCCCAGAAGGGTTGTTCCCATACATTTATACATAGTTATTTTTAATTGGTTCCTAAAAGTAAAAGGCTGGAATACTAGGCTCCTCTTCAATTTGGTTTTGTTTTGTTTTTTTTGGCTCGCTGGATCGTGTTCTGAAAGAGGAATCATTCGCTTGTAAAATATCCAAGCCTCGGCTTGATTCAAGTTTGCTCTAGTATGACTTACTCATCCTATGGCTTGTAAAAAGTCAAAGTCCTGGCTTGATTCAAGTTTGCTATAGGACTTAGCTCATTTTATCGCTTGTTAAAAGCGAAGCCTTTGCTTGATACATTCTGCTTACCTTTTATTCACTGCTCAGCATGGTAACAAATACGTGATCATAGCAAAATCTGTCCATATTTCATGTAAATTTTACAACTCATAAAGGAATGGTTTGGTCAAAAATGAAATTTTAAGATGTGATAGAGCACAACAAAAAAGAGCATTAAGTTTTTATCTCGTAGCGAAAGGTCATGTGATTTCTCATGAAGTCACCGGAGTTTGTTGCTAAGTGTTGCCGCTTCCTTAGTAACACGTATGTCTACCGTAATGCTTCGATTAAACGCCCGGGGCGTTTATTAAAATTTTGGACTTTTTAGGGCGCGTCTATTCGAATGGCGTTTAAAAGATGGGGGGCGTCTATTACATTTGTATGAAATTCTTCTTTTTTCCTTAGGTATAACTTTATATATCAATGAAATATACACTGCATTACATGCCAATATCATCCTAAACATCATCTTTTCCATATTTCCATGTACTTATACGAAATAAAAACCACAAAACTGAAGTATTAAGGTAGTAATGGTAGCAGTTTTATATGTGTTAGCTAGGGTATCTCTAATAAACGCCCCTCTAGAGCGGGCGTCTGTTCGAGGGGGCGTTCAATAGAGGGGGCGTTTATTGAAAAATCTCCTGAAAGTAGAGGGCCTTTATTTCAGGGGGCGATTAAAAGAAGGGGACAATTAATCAAAGCATTATGGTAAATGATTTGCTCAAAAGGATCTCTTACCATATTGTCTACCTGGGCCAATCCTCTACTGTATCTAAATGTGGTACTTCAGTGACATCATGCATAATTAGTGGCAAGATGGTAGCTGCTGAACTTCTGGACTGAATATCTGCAGACCTGCATTAAGCTCTTGATACAAAATGAAAACTGAATGTTGTTTTGTTGTGCTCTATCACCTATTAAACTTTCATTTTGGACCAAACCTTTCCTCCAAAGGTGTGAAATTTGGCTCGTGCTTCAAACAGGTTTATGGGACCGGGGCAGCTTTTCGTTCTTGAAGCCTCGTGCAGTGCTACCTTACCTCATTAGTATCCGTAATGAGTTTTCCTATAAATTTTCCAAAATTGAGATAAAGTCCTCTAGAATGATCTGATTTTCATATAAAATGTTTGAAAGTCAACATCCGCCTGATGTTACATATTGTTCCTCAGCACTCTGCTATGTTGTCATGCAGTGGAGGTTTTAGGCAGTGGTTCCTGTCAAAATGTGAGAGGTCATTATATATAATCAGTGTTAGAATACACCAATTTCTATATTTTTCTGGAAGAATGCTGAAATGTATTAGGGTTGTAACACAACTACTTTGGAACATGTATAAAAGGTGATTCATAGGTGTATACTGAGTACTCCCCCAATCTTTGTAGTGTTATGAGTTTTTTAGAGAGAGTTTGATGAACTACATTGATTGGCTTTTGTACTTTTCTTACGTTAAGTTTGCATCATTTTGCTGTTGACGACTGAGATGAAATAATATTCCTTTGACTCATATGTAGCCCACTTAGATTCATTCCGTATTATTTGCGCCGACGTAAGTGAGATATGGCAACTTTTCAAGCGGTATTTGAAGGGGGGATATATCATTTTGGACTTTCAGTTGATGTTCTTACATCTGTGACGGGTGTGTAGGCTTTCTTTGAAGTACGTACTATTTGTGACTTACGAAGAATTTTTGTTTGGTAATGTTTGACTGTTTTCTGGGTATGACAGGGCTTGTTATACAGCTTGACATCAGATGCTTTGATTTTCTAGATTATTAAGGTCTGGAAACTGGTTTGGAAAGTACGTTAAAATCTGATACTGCTTTATGATTTTTTTTCCCGTCCATTCTGTCCATCCATCGCATTTTCCCAAGTATCCTAACGTGAATGCTGCGTCATAGACATAATTGGGACATAATTTTTTTACCCGTCCATTCTGTCCATCCATCGCATTTTCCCAAGTATCCTAACGTGAATGCTGCGTCATAGACATAATTGGGACGTATGAGTGCTGCTGATCTAATTTTTTTTATCAATGATGTTTTTTTTAAAAATTTTCCATGATAATGACAGTCTGTTATCACACGATATCCATCAGGCTTCAATTTTTTTTAAGTTATGTTGTATTTAAGTTCTTGTGCAAACGTTTTGAAATCTGTTAGTTAAACTCCCCGTTTAGAGGAAGAGTCATGTAAAATGAGCTCCATCTGCCACTAACGATAATCGCTCAATGGATCTTTCTGAATTTTGGCACGGAAGCCAAGATAATAATTGAAACAAAGTGATGAAGCTGGATTTTTTTTTAAAAAATTGTTTCGATTGCAGTTGGCAATTTATACCCCGAAAAGACATTTTTAAGCCATTCATTACCTTTTCATAGTTTTTGGTGCGAACGTACATAGCAAAAGTAATTATATTGTGAGCCATGTGTAGCATGTGGGAAAACTCTCTTTCGGTTTGCGGGTCAAAACTAACGCTCAAAAGAGGCCATTTTTAGAATTTTTATTATCTCTGGACCACCTTACCGTGATTTTTTTTTGCATTTTTTTGATTTGATTCTTACAGACCGTATTACTAATGTAGTGGCTCATTGGGCATATCTGAGGAAACTCCCGTTCGGTTTGCATGTGGCCAGCTTTATGACCAAAACTTGCCGAAAATGGCAATTTTTCTGTTTGTTTTCTGAAGATTTGGAGAACGCTTCATGAAGTTTTTGTCATTTTTGATGTCAACCTTCTGGGCGACGATGTTTATGTTATGAATCATAAATTATATCTAGGGAAAGTCTCTTCTGGCGGGTGGCAAGTTACGTGTTAAAGTATAGTTCTTTTTGCAGTTTCTACCTCAGATCTTTTAAAGAACTCATTTTTAGTATTTTGGTGTGAGGCAGCACCAAATACGCTATAGATCATCGTATTTGGCAAAACTCTCGTTCATCTTGCAGGTGGCAATTTGCGTCCCGAAATGGCCATTATTTGGGGTTCTTCAATGTACTTTAAGAAAATGCTTCATTATTCTTTTGTAATTTACATATGGTTTAGTCCTTCTATGCAATATTACTAATGTTTTGGCTTATAGGGTATGTCTTTGAGTACTATCGTTTGGCTTGGGTGTGACGATTTTAAGTTTTTTTTTCGAATGTATGTAGACTGTAATTTTTGTATTTTTGTTATCAATCTGTGGAGCAATACTGCTTGTTGCTAACCATACATCGTATCTTGAGGAACTCTCTTCGGCTTGTGAATGGCAAATTACACCCGAAAGTGGCCAGCCAAAGCTTTCTCAGAAACGCTTCGGGAATGCTTTGTCAGTTCTTTTTTAATTTTTGATGTGAGTGTTGGAATAACACTACTTATGTCATCAACCATGTATTAGTGGTGGGCCAGGCTTATGTTAAACATACAAATTTTCAGGGTTTTTTGAAAATATGTGGAGGTCCGTGCATTAAATTTGGAGTGAAACTGCTGACCAGTAAAAGTCATGTGCCACGAATCTATTTTGTAAAGTTAAGTGTAAAGTATCAACATAGTAATGTGGGTATGGTGAGAC
Organism: Scolionema suvaense; assembly: GCA_027575255.1. Taxonomy (NCBI): domain Eukaryota; kingdom Metazoa; phylum Cnidaria; class Hydrozoa; order Limnomedusae; family Olindiidae; genus Scolionema; species Scolionema suvaense. Next base: position 8,572 of record JAOBRC010273241.1, read on the forward strand.
CGTTCTGCTGCTTTGAGGAGACTAGTGGTAGATATAAGTGGGGCAATTCTTGTCGGAAAGTAGTTCACTTTGTGTATAAAAGAGTATAGATTGGCTTATTTTTTACTTTGGTCTAACTCGAAGATCCTCAATTAAGCTTGGGGGAGTCCACTAATTCTGTGACTCGTTAAATTTTGACGTTTTTGGCTAGAAACTGGAAACCAGTGGTACTTATCATATTGACCCTTCTATCTGGAAAATTTTTCAATTGTGTTGGGTGTGGCCTTTGATGTCCAAAAATGGCTATTTTAGGCTTTCTAATAAATATTTTAATATTTGTTCCTTGCATTTTCAGTTTCTGTTGTGCAATTTTATAAGCAATTGTAATCATGTTAAGAGCCATGACTTATTTTCTAAGAAAACTTGTGTTTGCCGTGGGCTTTGCTATTTTGGGGCAAAATCGATTGTTTGAAGGGTGTTCTTCTGGAAATAGTTCAGATCGGCCCATCTCTTTTGTTGATATATTTTCGTGTGACTCTGAATCGCATTGGACGTGAAAAACTTGTCGACCTTGTATTGAGTATGGCTGTTTATGTCCAAAAATAGCCGGTTTTAGTGTTTTGTAATGTGTACGTCAGAAGGCTTTATTGTTACATTCAGTATGACATGGCTGTCATTTACGACCATCTTTCGCATATCTTTCTTCTTGAGTGCGGTACAGCGCAATGATTTATAATTGGACTTGTGTCAGTCCACGAATTCTGCGAATTTCTTCATTTAGATATAGTTAAGGTGTGTTTCAAAAGTGATGTTTGCAGACAAATGTTCGGCGCAGTTATAAATAGCAGGGTGTGGTAAACATCTGTGTTTTAAACCTGAGCATTACACAGAGCAAAGGATTTAACTTTATTGCTTAAATTGACGACTTGAACAGAAGATGGTTGAACACCTGAATAACTCTGATGGCATGTTGAATTATTCATACTTCTCGCAATTCTTGATTGATGTTCTCGATTTTTTGAAAGTTATAAAGGTTTTTCAAGTGATATACACAATTCCCTTGTTCCTGTTTTGACTTCAGGGAAACATCCTGCAAACATTCCTACATGATCGGTCATTAGAGAACTTAGAATTTACGGCCTTGTGTTCCTCTTTTGATTTTTGTCGTTTCGTGTTTCAAAGAAGTAACTAAGAAGGATGTTGTTTTTTGGGGGCAGGGGAGGAGGTGCAGGGTATTGTCTACTGGCTCATTGCATTATACAAGAACCATATACGTAGAAGTACTGACCCTTCATTAATAGATTGTCTTAATGTTGCCTTACGGGAAGCTATTTTGCGACAGCATGTAGCGTTTTCGGGTGATGTCACTTTTGCCATGAAATTCATGCATGTTGTAACTATTCGCGATCAACCTACTCTCATCCTTTTAAAACTGAAGTATCTACGTGTATAAAATTTTGAACTATTCTTTGTACAATAGATTAAAATTTCATTCAAGAATAACCTTTTTATACTTCGAAAAAGACCAATCTTTGCAGGTTTAGCAAGTAAAAATCTTTTAGTCTATAACTTTGAGGATTCTTGACATGTCAGAAAGTTGTCATTGGATAAGAAGAAGAATGATATTAAAAACTGGCGGAGTGTTTTACACATTTTCTGAAATTATGGAGGTAAAGAACGTTGAAGGATAGCATTAGCACTTTGTGTAATGCGTGATAATATTTTTTATGATTCCTTCAAGTGCTCTGAGCCAACTATTCAGTCTGCTGCTGTTGTTTTTTTTGTTGTTGTTGTTTTCTTTTTTTTTGCACAATCCTTTATGGAGTCCCTTTATTTCGTCGGTTAAACGCATGTCTCGAATAGGAGCCTCTGTTTTGATGTTTCTGTTGAAGAAGTGTGTCCCTCGATTTAAACGATGCATCTTAGTTTATACGAGGCCGTTAGTGGATTGAAAAGTCTAAAAAAAATTATAGTATGAACCGATATTGTGTCAATTCTTGTGGAAAAATTCGTCATCAGTATGCACTGATAGTGGAAAACTCATTCCATGGAAGTTGTGTCTTCATTAACTGTCATATCTCGAAGTTGCAAAGTTATCGATCTAATTTTTTTCTTTTGAGAAACAGAACTGATCTTTCTCAAAGAAAATTTGTTTTTAAATAAGCGCTGTTCTTTGATGTGTGCACTCTCGAGTAAGCGCCGCGCCAAACATGTTGAGTTTTTATGCACCTCAGTGCTTCCTCTCAGATTTGCGGAACGAATAGCTTTTTGAAAACTACTTAATTTGAAACCAATATGACCTGATTCAGGATGAAAATTAAACGTTGGGTTGTCTCAGTATGTTGCGATAATTGAACAGCATCGGGATGTTTTGATCATGTGTTTTGAAATTCCCAACTGTAAAAATATTAAAGCATGCCTCACTCTGATAAGATTTGTAAACAACATCTAGTCCTGATTCAGGCATGTGAAAATAAATGTTAATATTTTGTGCGAAAATACTTCTATTCAAGTTAAACACAACCACGATATAGGTACCATACTTTTATAACTCAATCTTCAGACAGTATTTATGCTTTCTGGCAAGTTATAAGTGCTTGGCCAGGACCTGAATTTCTGGTAGATAACGAAATCCAAGAATAGGCCATCAAGATGAAGATATCTTTTGTTTGGTAGTTCCTATGGCTGAAATATTTTAGATTTAGAGTGGTGATTCTGTTTCTTTGTGTAAATAACATCAAAATTCTTTATTTCGACAGTTCTATCATAAAACACAACATAACTTACTAAAATGGTTCCACAGAACAGCAGGACGAAGCTATGCAATAAATATATATGTATATTTGTATCATAATCGTTAGATTGACTGCCCGTGTGCCCACAGGCATCCCGCAGGGTGGTTTCAGTTGCCAATCCTCTCAGAACTGGTTCATCTTGCAGATGGCGTTTATAATGATCTTTTCTTTTTCGGACAGAAGGGCGGAAGTTAGCACTTGGTGAGTAAGTATCTCTGCATCAAATGTCGCAGTATTCAGTGGCTGCAGTGTCTGGATAATAGGTTTTCTTCTGTCCTGAAGGTCCTTGTTGGGGCAGAGGAAAGGAAAATGGGCTAGGTGTTAAGTGTAATAGTTGTTTAGCATTTCCTTGATTTGATTTTGTAGAACTGCATTCTTGAAAGCTCGGCCGAGGATGGTAATGCCCATTAATGCATTTGTCTGCACGCTTGCATTTGGTGTTGCACTTCCATTTGCAATTGCTCTCTTTCCACAGACGTCGAAGGTTAGTGTACTTGATGCTCGATTTTAATGAATGTTTTGTCGTCTGCAAATGATGGAAGAAAACTTTCTTATTGTCAAACTCATTTTGAGTCGAGCTTCTTGGATATTTACAGTGAAATTGGAATTAAAATTATAGTACTCAGCAGTTGCATGACGTTTTCTCTCCTGATGAATGCGAACTCTTTTGTTGTGTATTAAAGAGAATATATTTTGCTTTACTTTAGTGATCAAATGTCCTATTTTTACGTGAGTTCGGTTTAGTGCAGCTCAACGGTTTTCCTAAAACTAATTTTACGAATCAATGTAAATTCCATCGGATTGACTTCCGAGCTAGCATGAGTAATGGAAGCGGCTTCTGCGAGTTGAACGTTGTTAAATTAGCCGCTCCCCCAAACTGCTCAATTCATGAAAACTTTGATCTGCCATACTGGAATAACAATCGTTACAAAGATATGCTCGGTGCTGTTTGTCGCAAAATTTTAGCCGAGACAAATTTGATGGGCGAAATATAAGACGAGCTTCTGCATTTTCAGACTTGTTGCTGGATAGATACGTATGCGAAAGCACATCCATGCTAAGTTCGCGGTGTCTCTATCTACCCGTTCATTGTTGCGAAAATAATAGAATTGCGAAAACGGTGACAGAGCCCTCCACCATGTAAAATATTGCAACACTGTTGTGATACGCCCTCTGCTTCGCTTGTATCTGTTCAGTAGATCCTTGGTATAGGATGACATAATACGAATTGAGCCAAATAGTGATCTCTCCAAAAAATTCACACCTTTATACTTACTTCTTCTGGGGTGGTCTTGTGTAGTTCACCCTCATTGTTACAGATGTGTTAATGTATTTTGTCCAAGATTGCGGGTGGCTACAGCACATATAAAAAAAAAATCATCCAGAAAAATGACCAGTTTCGTATCAGTATCAAGTATGCTCATGTTTATCTACTTTTCTTTCCAGGTAAAAGCTTCCAGTTTGGAATCTGAAATATCTTCGAAGACCTCGTCCGAATTTTTGACGTTCAACAAAGGTCTTTAATTTATTGGAACGAATAAAAAGTGAATTTGGACTTAGTCATAAGTCATAGTTTTATGCGACTATGGTTTGCCTTTGGTGTAGTCTTATGCATGATTTTTTTGCTTCTCTTGCATGAGTTTACTGCTGTCTACTGACATTTCAAGGGGAAATTTCGTGTATATTGCATGCACATTTTTTATGGTACGGATTGGTCTCTTTTTTAACATTTACAATTAGGAAAGTATTGATTTATTAGATGCACTGCATAGTTTTGATCTAAGTGACGATTTGATCAATGATTAAAGAATATATGTTGAAAAATGCTCTGCTTGATGTTTTGAATTTATTTTTTTGTACGATTTATGCTTGTTACCGACGCACGCTGTATGCAATTAAGCTATATGAGTAAGTTATATGCAACCTCGTTGCTGTGGAATATCATCGTCTTACCGATATGTAATCGGAAAGTAGCTCTATTAGCTACATGCTGAAGAATATTACGTATTTTAGGCTTGAGTTGAGAATGTTTTTCAAGCGTATTCTGTTTGAAGAGCGATGGGCATGTCCATGGTTTTCGAATTTTAAACGATTGTGGTTCAAGAGGAGCGGACTAGAAAAAAATTCGTTGTTTTTTTATTTTTATTTGAAGGTGTTCTAGAGATTGTAAATTTCTACAGCTTAGAATATGAAAAAGAGAAGAAAAAAATTTTTGTCAAATAATTACTCATTTCTCAAATAGAACTTTTTGTTGACAATTTTGTGTTGCTTGGCTTCGAGATAAAAGTTGTGTAACGGTAGACATTTCTAGTGTATAAAATATGGCGCATTTTTGAACTCCTACGGCCATGTTTTCTAAATGACAGTTTGTTTTTTATTTTTCCATTTTTCGTTCCAGAATTTCCAAAAATTACGGATGCAAATGATGACACGCGCTCTTGAATATATGCAATCGTTTTCTAATTTTGTCAATACTCTCTGGTCATCTAGGATTTCCTCTTTT
>JAOBRC010273352.1:0-13845 GCA_027575255.1 Scolionema suvaense
AACTTTCGGACAAGACGAAAAAATTGATGTTTTCGGCGCGACAAACTTTCGGACACGCCTTTGTCCGAAAGTTTGTCGCGCCGAAACTTTTGGAAATTAATGTAAACAAAACTTGTTCATATCAAAAACGGAGATTCGCACCAAAGTGAGCAGACTTTGAGAGAACGTGATTCAAGCAGAGGCTGTGAGCAAGCTACTTATGCACAGGATAGACAATACGCCATGCAGCAAACTGAACATGCCAAAATGTGAACTATTGCCCAGCGCAACAGAGTTATTGATGAGCAATACTTTACCGCGGCTTGCCAGTGGTTACTACAAGAACAATAGACCTTTTTGCAATTTGTCAGATTATAATAATATCATTAACAGGGTGCCTTGTAGACCAGTAAAGTTATAACTCTTGATTCTGAACAAGTCTAATTTCATGCTGGCGTCATCATCTTTGTCTGAATAGAATAGATTTTCTTTGCTTCGGAATAGTCACTGTTGCTGGGAGATTTACCAAAATTGTTCTAGATGTATTTCTAAATACTATATTTTATGAAATTTGGATGAGGTTTATCGTGATGACCTTGATGTTGCTATAGCATGGCCTGTGTCTTCAAAGATTATCTTGCAGAACCATGGTGGTATTCGTTCATTCAGCTCGCATTTGAATATAATTGTATTTCCCTGATAAGTATACGTATCGGGTTTTTAGCCAACTTCGTAGTTGCTTTTTTTTCGATGGGTGGAGAGGTGTCCAGCGTCTAAGCATCAACGTTGTCTCAGCGTACGCTAAGTACTTTTCTAGTTGCGAAGAGAGCCAGGTGATCCCTGGTGCTCTCCCTGAACAGTTGCTGTCCACGTTCAGCATGGGCGGAGCATGAGATGAGCCAGTGCTCAAGGGTGTGGTCGCCCTCTCCGCAGTCTGGACATGAGACATCAGCATCAGGGGTGTTTCACATTCTGTTTGCTGTGGTTTTGAAGGCTGGGTGGTGTCCTGACCGCAGCAGAACGAATGTAGTTTCTTCGTTTCTGGTGCCGCTACGTTTATCGTTAGTGGGGGCATATTTAGCGTATTAGTACGGGTATAGCTAGTGTAGGTTAGTTGAACACGGGGATGGAAACAAATTATGGAGATTGGACGAAGTGATTCGTCTACTGTTGTTGCGTCTTTTGCTGCGGAATCAGGTAATTTATTTCCACAATCTTCCAAAAAATTATGTGACTTTGTCCCCCTTCCCCCTAATCAGTGTTGATCACCTTATAGCCACGCTACCTTGAGCCAATATTCAGTGTTGATCACCTTAGAGCCACGCTACCTTGAGCCATCATTGAGATGGGGATGGAGAGGGGGACGGGGGAGTGTAAGTTCTGTGTCAGGTAGATAGAAGTTCTCTGTGTAACAGGCAGTTGGTTGGTAGGAGTAATTGTGGGAGATGACAAGGGGAGTACCTGGTTGGCAGTGATGAACTCGATGTATTGACATGAATTATGAAGACCAACCAAATGTAGTTGGGAATTTTTGATATGGAGAATTGTTAGAGTCTCAATATATTTTTTGGAAGTTTGCAGGTAATCCCGAGTGACCTGGAACCCATAGGATGGATATGTGGAATTTGAGTTGGAGTAGTCGAGCAAGTATGTCCGCCACAGAGGGATTATTGTCACTAATTGCGGTAGAAAGCAACTGACGGTCACTACAGATAAGCTCTCTCAGGACATTCTGAGGAGAGCCAATCGAGAGACAGGTTGAGCGCAGCAGTTTTATCTTCGTATGAAAAGTTAACTTTCGTCCCCAGCTTTGACGATAGTGATGATGTGAGGATCTGTAGGATCCCCACTTATAATCACTGCCACTACGTCCCCGTCACAGCGTCCCCCAGTAGCAGACCTGTCGGTATACATTACAATATCTGGTTGTAGGAGCGGATTATAGAGATGGATGATTAGAGCTGCTCCTCTGTAGATAATGTTTTTGTGGTGCATCCAGTGGATGAAATAGCCACTTACCCGAGGTCAGTGTCCGACCAGGAGGCGACAGTAAACGAGTTTACAGGTTGGCGATTATGTGCTTCTTCGGGAAGGTGCTGGGGAAGAGCGTTTGCTAACGTGCACCAGGTAGAGCAAGAGAGCAGACGGTTTTGCGAATGTGCCTGGAATTTGGTTTTGGGCCAGATGGTCTGGAGTCCAGTGTAGGACTTTTTCCATCACGTTGAGTGCGAGGCGAAGACGAGTAGTAGCGAATGTGGGTATATCCGCTTCGATATGTATTGCCTCCAAGGGTGTGGACTGAAGGTGGCCCTTAACAAGGAGTAAGGCCTTTTTGAGGGTGCGTTCAATACGGTCAATGGCAGTGTGTGACAACCACGGTTGCTATGCCGGGCCTGCATATGATAGAACCAACTGGACAAAGGTGAAAGTAAGTTTCCAAAGGTCTGCTTTTCGCCACCCCCATTCAGTGTGGAACACTACCAGGAGGACATTTAGATGTTTAATCATCTTGACGGTGATGTGATCAGCGTGTGCATTGAATGTCAAACTCCGAGTCAGCGAAGATGTGGGTTATGCTCAATGGAAGTGCCGTCCACATGGAGGTCAGCTTTTCATTTGCTGTCATTGGTCCAGGTAGAGAAGGTTTTAATGCATTCAGACTACGTTTCCATGCGGTGCTCCATTGAACAGCAATATCGATGTCTTCCTGAACCCATTTGTTTGCTATTTGGTGGTCCTTTGCTGTACCATGGACACAGCAGGGAGACATCGTCAGCAAACATTGCTACGGTTAGGTGTGCAGGGAGAAGAGAAGCATGAGAGTTAATGTAGAAAAGAAAGAGTAAAGGAGCAAGAACTGAACTCTGAGGTAGGCCTTGCTGGATGGTGCGACTAGTAGTGGAAGAGGAGGCAAGCCTTACTCTTGTTTGCTGATCCGTGAGGAATGCCTTGAGCCAAGGGACGATCTGGAGGGGGACCACGACTTCCATCATTTGATGTAGAAGTTTCCCCTCCCCAGACTGTGTCTTAGGTCTAACTGAAATCGAGAAGTGCCAGAATGGATCTGTGGAGTAGTTTGTTTTCGAAGCCATCTTCAACGGTCTGGACCATTTTTAGGATCTGGTCTTCGCAAGACCGTCCTTTGCAAAACCAGCCTGGAAGGATAAGAACCAAGAGTTCGATTCGGCTAAGAAATACAGGCGGTCCGCTAACGTCCTTTCCAAAGCTTTTACGACGCATGGGGTGAGGCTAATGGGCCTGTATGATGCAAGTTCGCTAACACTTTTACCGTATTTCAGTAGAGGAATAATTACAACAGATTGCTTGACATGGTACTGATATGATGCAGAGATGAAAGAATCGTTAAAAATATGAAGCAGTTCTTGGAGTGCCAATGGCCCTAGTGCCTTCAAAAAAGAGGGTGGTATATCATCCGCCACGCGCCGCAGCGACGCATTTTACGAATTGCTATTCAGAATTCTGAGAGAGTGAACTTTGAGCAGCTGGCTGAATCAACTGAGTGAGCTTTGAGTTTTTGAACGACCTTAGTGTGCAAGGTTCGTTCTGATTTGGTAAAAGAGTGTTTGCTAACGGAGGCGTAGTGTTGTATGAAGGCATTGGCTTTGGCTATAGGGTCGGTGAGGACCAGGGGAGTTTGTGTCAAGATTTCCGTGGAACGACTTAACGAAATTCCATACTCTCGTTTCATCTTAATCGGAGGACGCATTGTCTAAGAATTCACACCAACTGTCTTGTATGTCTGGGCGGATGGCCTCATTTGTAGCTTGACATGCCTCAATCCATTCGGCACGGTGGATATTTTCTTTCTAAGACAATTTCTTTGTTTCATGAGTGCCGTAAGCCTTAACTGGCGGGGTCATCCAGTTATCAATGTTCTTAGACGGTCGACACTTCTTAATATGAGTGGAGGCTGTTGCTTGGAGAAGTCTGTTAAAAGTTGAGATTCTTAACACTACAAAAGGTGGGGGCGGGGCTAGTAGGCGCAAAGCTATGAACTTTGTTAAATATCTCTAGAGTTACATATGCTATGACCATGAAACGTGTTGACTTTTCCTAAAATTGATCAAGGACTTTAGAAATACAAAAACGCTTGTAATATGTTACTAATTCTAGTTGTGACGTCATCATTTTTGACAGGTGCCAATGCCAAAAAACAATGACATTTCCAGATAAACGTTCTTATGTGGCAAAATATCAATGTAATTATCAAGAATAGGTATTAGGAGGCTGGGATTAATGCTATACCATGCTTTCTATGCAATTCCTTGGAGTCTAGTGGCCCAAATGCGAATTTTGACAAATTCTGTTCATAAACCTAATTATGCATAATTAATGAAAATTACATAATTAATGATGCTTAATTAATGCCAATACTCAGCCCAAATGATACACAATGAAGTCATCTAATACTGTACCAAGTTTCAAGACTATTGATGACGGATTATAGACTTTACAAGGGGCGGGCCTACTAACCCCCACCCCAGCCTATTTAATGTCCAAAAAGCCCAACCTTTGTAGGGACGGTAAGATTTTTTCAGGGAGCAGGTTTTGTTTCAGTTTCGGATGTGAAAGCCTTCCAGTCAGCTCCATTGTCTGGCCATTTACTCGTCCCTGGTAGGAGCGGCGGAAGGCGGTGGCAATTTGGATTGTGAGGAGGATAGTTAAGTGGTCCGAAGAACCAATTTGATCAGACGTGTGCCAAGTTGTTCATTTGGACCAATTACTGCCAGCGAGCGAGTTCGAGTGTACTGGTATTACCTGCTATCCGACTATGACGGGTGGCCGAGCCATTATTCATCATGCATAGGTCGTGGTCGAGGATCCAGTTCTCCAGACAACTTGATCTCCTAAAAATCGCATCATCATAAAAGCATAGAATCTATAGAAAACCTAACTCAGATATATATATATATATATTTTGCACAACCTACAGGGGCATTTTTCAAGTTTCCATGTTTTAATGTTAGATTTGAACTCAATAAGAGTTGTAAAAGTTTTAATGTCTTCAGCAGTTTCCCTATTATAGGACCAAGATATCAATGGGACTCAGAACCATACTAAGTAGTTCTCACTGCGTTTCGAACCCAGCATGATTCATTTCGTAAAATGTGTATTTTCGCGAGAAGTAGAAATCTCTTTCATAAACGATGGATTAATGTCAGTTTTCAATTTGAACATCTCAGTTGCTATGAGTTTTAAATGCCTATAATGAATGGAATCAGATTTGTCCTTTTTCAAAAGTTCGTCAAAACGTGAGCGATAGGCAGGCTACTCGTAGTGCTTGCTCATGTAATTTATCAATTTTGTGTTTCAGTGTTCTGCTATGAAACATCCATGCCAAATAAGAGCAGTAATTAAAAAGAGACTCAACAACGGATTTCAAAAGTAAGAGATACTATTCACGTGGTACTGTGTAAGACATTCTGGCTAAAATGCTTATCTTCTCAGCCACCGAACGACACATGTCAGATATGTGTTTCTCGGACTTTAGCGAATTGTCAATTTGTACTCCAAGTAACTTTTCACAGTGGCTATTGGAGATTTTTATTTTCCCATCAATTAAAGCGTGATCTACGACAGTATAACCGAAATTGATATAGTGGCATTTTGCTTCATTTAGTTTCATGTTGTTTGGGTGAAACCAGCCAATGGCAATTTGAGCATCATGTTCAGGAGAAGCAATCACATCTGCTAAAGTCTTCTTGCACGTGTAAAGTGTAGTGTCATCCGCAAAGTTGAAAATATCAGTTTTTTTCTGTAAACCAGAACAGATCGTTCAAGAATATATCGAACAGCAATGGTTCCAGAACAGAACCATATATGAGTTCTTTCCATGAACTAAAAGATGCATTTATCTTATTTCTATGCCAACGTTCTGTAAGATAAGACATAATCAACTTTAAAGCTTTAACTAGAAAACCATACGCATGCAACTTAGCGATTAAAAGCTGATGATTCAACGTGTCAAATGCTTTTGGAAGATCTATAAGAAGAGCTCCGGCATGACCTTTGTATCAAGACATCTTTTTATACTCTAGATTTATGGTAATAGCGCATAATGGGAGTTGTATCCCTTCCTGAAGCCACAGAAAAAATGGAGATAGAAAATGATCAATGTAGGTAGATATTTGTTGATGCATTATTCTGTCAAATAGGATTGATACTGTTGGTAAAATACTAACAGGACTACAGTTCTTAACACATATTCCACTGCCTACTTCGTGGATTGGGGTACTATCTGCTAATTTTAGCAGATCCGGGAATTCGCCCTCGTCGATGCATTCGTTCATGATATCACAGAAGAAACTACTGCATATGTCAGAGTTTTCCCTCAAACATTTTATCAATCTTCTCTACGACCAAACCACTTTCAACGGCAGAAAATGTGAAAGGAGCAATGTTGCATTTTGATTTAATCATTCCTACACTAGGCTGATCCTTGTAACTGACAATAGCATCATTGACTGAGTCAGTGGACTCACTATTTTTTACATTTTCGGATTCATGTATGCCCACGTTTGTAACAATTTCAGCAAAAACGTTATTAAATGTGTCCGCAATTACAGCGTCATCAGCAATAATATGCTCATCTTCCACTAGGGTAATTTTCTGATTTGCATGCCATTTTCCAGAAAACTTGAGATTTAGTAGACCTCCTAAGGCTTTACTATCGGTGACATCTCTGATATTGAGATTGGAAACGTATTTTCGGCGTTCATTTTTATATAGTCTACTGCAGAAATTTCTTTGTTTTTTAAACGCTCTTGCACTGTTGTTAGTTCTATTTGCATGAGAACGTCGTTCTACTCTAGACCTCAACATTATTGCCTTGCGTAATGTTATAGCTATGTAAGGTTTATGATTCCCACGAATGGTTTTAGTTTTCAAAGGAGCATGTTTTTCCAGAGTATTTATGAAAACTTCCTTGACATTATGATAGGCTTTCTCACATGACCTGAGGTTAGCTTTTAAATCCTCTCTGAAATTTTGGTTGTCAAAATTTTCATTGGAATTATTTTGAGTGGTATCTTCGTGTAAGTCGTTTTTAGTACTGTAACAACCACACAATGAAAGTCTGATACACCAGTCGAAATGGTTTTTGTATAGTGAAAACAATGTTCTTTGTTGGTAAGTGTAAGATTAATGCATCGTCCAGTTGGAGTTTTACAACAAGTGGGCTTATGTACTAAGTTGTAGAAGTCAAAGCTGTCACACATATCAGCTATTGCAGGTTCAGTCTCCTCTGTATTGAAGTCACCAAGCATAACAATATTGTCGTAATCAGAAGTGCAAGAATCTAAGGCACGACCTGCTGGATCAGTACAGTAAGTTAACAACTGAGACGGTGGTATGCATTTGCCAAAAAGAAGCCATTTAGATTTGAAAAGGTTTATTTCAAGAAAGCAGTCTTCAGTATCAGTTTCGAAACTATGTTTCTTCAATAGTTTGCATGGTATGCCTTCGCGGACATAAATCAAAATACCTCCTCCGTATTGATTTCTGTCTATTCTAAAAGGAGCAGAAAAACCGGTCAATAAGAATTGAGCCGTAAGGAAAGAAGAACCAAGCTTAGTTTCAGCTATTGCCAGAATATCAATATTAGTTTGAATAATTTCCTGCAGGGTGTCAAGCTTATTCCTCAATGAGCTTATATTTATATAGTCAATTATGATGCAATCTAAATTTTTAGCACGTATAACGACTTAAGTGCAGATGCAGCATCAATATGAAGATGAACACTGACATGAATTTGGTCACCATCATTTGCGGAGACTACTGAACCTGGTAAAATGCCCTCGTTGATTGCGTGTCGTCAACAAGATATACAATTTAATAAACTATCAGATAAAATATCATCACCTAGGCTATTTAAATGCAGTCCGCTTCCATTTAAGTATTTATCAACGAAAATTCTGGAATGATCAAGAAAGCCGCACTCAACACTGGCACACATCTGCTTCAACACGTTATTTACATTATTTAATTTTACGGTAAGTTCATCTTTTCTGTCAATTAAACTTGATTCTACCATATCATCTCGAGGTCGTTTTATTAAAATCGCCAACTCTACGATCTTTTGCGCTATATCTTCGGCTTCCATTTCTGACTTCAAATCGTTCGTGCCGCAATGAATTATTAGCAAGTTTGGATTATTTAATTTACGGAGTTTTGACTCCTTTACAACTGCAATATTCATGAAAAGTTCGTCCATGGCTGTTCGAAACTAGGCAAGCTTTGGGCGAATACCATCGACATTCCATAGGAGGATGAGCAGAGATGGGCCTGTTTGCTTTTGTTTTGCCTGAGATATGGCTGTGGGGTTTGGAAAATCAGTATTGGCAGGGTTGATAGGTTGGACTAAGGTCGTGCATTTTATACACTGCTAAAAGGAGTCCAAGTGGTATCCTTCTGCACATCGATGGTGGAAATCGTCATGACAATGGGTGCATATCGCGATTACGTAGTTAGACCGCACTACCCCGTCTCATTTATGGCACTTGGAACGACGAACATGAGCCTCTGCGACCGTACAACCTTAGTCCAAGAGAGTTCGTTTTGATAACGGTTTATGAGCCGTGCGAGATATAGCGATGGGCCATAAAGGGTAGTACATTCAGCTTCTGCCTTGAGACACAATGCACATCCACTCTAACCTTCCCTGTATGAGATACGTGCCATGGACTATGGTCTGACGGTGGACCAGAGAGGGTAGTGCGTTCAGCTTCTGAGGCGCAATGCTCATCCACTGCGACCTTCCCTGTACAAGATACGTGCAAAGGATGATGATCTGATGGCTTACCAGATAGGGTAGTGCAGGCAGCGTTTGAGGCGCGATGCTCATCCACTGTGACCTTCCCTCTATAAGATCAAGCCAATGAAGATGGTCAAGGGGTTCACCAAGGAGGGTAGTGCAGACAGCTTCTGGGGCGCAATGCTCATCCATGCCGTTCGTTAGTTAACACTTGTACAAGTACACTGATAACAACAATACCCATCGACTGAAAAATAGTGTCATTCTGCCGACCTGGTTCCCCTGGAGACAGAGAGAGTCTGACAGGATATAGAAGAGAGAGAAAAGAGCCAAAACTCGCTAAGTGGAAAGCAGTGTCTATTGGTGTGGCAGTTTCTGCTGCGAGTCCGTCCGCAGGAGGGGCGACCATCTCGGTCCTACCAGTGGGATAGAAAAGCCAAACCAGAAATAAAGAGAGCAAAGAACATATGGCCTGTCTATGCCAGAGATGCTCAGGGTCTATCAGCGACTGGGGGCATGTCCGAAGAATGCATACATGCTCGAGCTCAATGCTAGAAGAACTTAACTTAGAACTTAATATGACACCAATTTCTGAGGATGTTGCATACGTGGTAGCTTGCATAGTACCAGTGACCAGATTCGTAATTCGGTGGTATAAGACATAGGACAGGATTCACCAAGAAGTTCGCTGGTCGTGATATGTGCACTGCTAGTTGTTGCTATTTGGCAGTACCTCTTATCAACTTCCACGGTCTTCTTTCTTCCTTTTTGAGTGATAATAATCACTGTTTCCAAACCATAACCCACTTTCCACATTACTTCCACCATACACAAAAAGAACTCAAATTTTCATCCTCCTTTCTACGAGAAGGCATCCTCTTCTCCCTGTGGTAGCCATGGGTGAATGGTGTCCTCAGTACTGTGTTGTGGCTCCTTATCCATTCGGTTGACTCACGGCAGTGGTCTACATCATTGAATTCGGTTGACGAAGTAAAGTTATTCTCGAAATGTAGATTCGTTCTCTGCTCATCGCTTCACTATCACTCAGTGCTAGGTTTTACTGACCCCTACAATCAGAGGAATGATCAGCCAATATCCTTTTATCCACGGTTTAGGCGTCATTTTTAAGGAATCATCTTTAAATCCAAATTTGACCATGTTCTCAGCCAATTGAAGAAATCTATCTGAACATGTGCGCTGCACGTAGCGCTAAAAATTGACGAAAAATCGCGGAAAATCTGCGTTAGCACTATATCTGATGCAAATTTTCGACTTTTTTCAAGAGAAACGCGCTTTTTCGGCAGATGGTGTGGACCTGAACGTATCAAGGCGATACCAGATGGTAACATGATCCTGCTCTTGAACTTTCTGTAGGCCAGGGTACCTGTTAGAAGGAAATGAGTTATTGCCCAACTTCGTGTATTTACCTTAGGGCCTGTTTACCCTTCAGGACTCTGGAGTGGCTCAGTGAGAGCGTGGTTGTCTCGTACACACAAGATTGAGGGTTTGAATCCCTCTGGCTGCCACTGGTAAGCGCGAAATCCCTTAAAGGTAAGAAGGAAAGGGGCTCAATAAAACCTAGCACTGTAGTGATAGTGAAGCGATGAGCACAGAATGAATCAGCAAAAAAAGATACTTATAGTTTAGACAGAGAATTTGAACACTTCATTCAGAATTATGAAACACTTCCATGATAATTTCAACGACACAGGCCTGACTGCAACACTGAGTAATAATGTTGTCGTGATGAACAAGATTATCACAGCTAAGCAATATTGATTTGGAAGTAGCTAAAATGAGGGAGTTATACTATACTACACTGCGCTATACTATATTACTATAGACAAGAGAGCTAAAGTTAAACCCTTTGCACGAAGACTGTTTTACTTTTCAATCAAGATCTGATGCTGCTTATGGTTGAGTAAAAACTTTGCAATCTTGTAATGAAGCCAAAGACAACACATGGCATTAAGTTGCGTCCGACAGAGTATACAACCCATCCAAGAATTCTGAGTCAGCCAGACACCTGTTACGTAATATCACCCATTCCTTCACTTAGTAAATCTTATACCCTGCAGCTCGTTTAAAAAGAACGGCGAAGTGCATACGTATTATCTATATAGAAGTATCTCTAACTAGTCTATCCAAATTAATGAAAGAGTATCTGAAATTTTTACTGAAACTTGAGATTTACGAGCGCCTTGTGATCACTTTCTGTCGAAAGGCTTGGTGCCGCTTATTAACTAGATGTTATGATCTTTGATTTCATTGCTTATGAGTAGTGCTTGGTCAGAAACTGTGGATAAAAATTCAAATGCGGGAAAAAGCTTCAATGGAAATCAAGCTGCGAGAAAGCTGAAAATTACTCAGTCTGAACTCCCGTTTTCTAATTTGTATGATCCTCATCGGATAGAAGTTAATGGTTTCGAAGATGCTCCTCATGCCAGTTTATCTTCAGGTGAATCAAAAGGAGGTTTCGCACTATCTGTAGCTGTACATGAGCCTGCTGCGCCAGTCCTGAAGAACTCAAGAAAGCATTTTAATGTAGCCCTTGGCTTTAGAAGCTCCGGTTTTTGCCAATGTTGCAAATCCTGGATTTCTGATTGCAATAGTGGTGATGAAGGGAATGTTTAAATATGATTGTGTTCCTACCGTTACTTGTTATACTGATAGCTGAAGCCATTGTCACCACCTGCATATGTAAAAGATTACAGAGAAGTCAGCCTGTGAGTAGAAGTTGAAAGAGGTCCTAGATATGTGAAATTGGGAGAAGGAAAAGTTCAATGGATCAAAAATGCAAAGCATCTGCCTGATGATCCTCTTACTTAAGCTGGTACAACTTCGAAACAACGATTGTCTTAGCTGGAATCCGGACGGTGTACCAAAGAGTTAAAGAAGAACTGTACTTGTGTAATAGTTCGTGATTGAACCTGAATTTTGCTGTGTTTTGTGATGGCAACTAGAGAAGTTAACACTAATGACAATCTTACTCTTATCCTACTGTTGTTGCATCAACCACCGGCAAGATTGAACAGTCTTTAAGAGACATGTAATGCGCATGCTATAGATTCTGAAGCATACTATGAGCTGATTTCTATAACCAGTTGTCTTTGCAGACATTACAAAGGTGTGGTAAAGTACTGCTGATCTGCAACTCTGGAGAGTCGGCAGTTTTCGATGTACCGGACCAAACTCATTCTGACGTTCAAATGCAATTGCATTTGCCACAGAAACTTAAACTGCTTTAACAGACACACGATTTCATTGATTTTTTGTTTAATAATAGGGAATTTTCAGAAATTTTCTCTACCAAAGTATGTAATGAGCTGTCGCAAGTTAACTAGAAGAAGCCATTCCTACTTCCGTCCCCACCAATCACTGATGAACTAACATATAACTCTTACGGATCATATATGCACAAATCAAAACACCAATTTGTCGTTTCTAAAACGTAACATTTTTGAATAGGAAACATGTATGCATGACTTTAATAATAAATTCACTATTCATCTATCTACAATAATGTCTTCATAAAATAAAAATTTCAACCAATTCAATATTGCATCCGCGGAATAGCTCGCAGAAATACGTTACTCGACATGAAAGAGCAATACACTTACAGACATAATACATTTCAAGACCATACATGTGAACCATTCATTACACTAAGAACAATGTAACGAAACATCTGCAACAACAGACTTACTGTATACTTGAATTTGTTTAACCTATATTAAAGCTATGGCCAGACACCATATAAAGAATCCGCATCATGTGTACCAGAGATTCGGATCGAAATTCTCCGACAGTACTACCAAGGAAATTTTTTAAAAACAAAATTAAATTTCCTTGGTACTACAACTGCCAGTTTTGTTGCTCCACAAGGCCTTATCTTGTATAACTTAATTGATACTCCTGTATTTGGGGATGCTTTCAGAGATATACCTTTAAACCCTATTTATACCGAGCTTTATCGCTAGTGTACTACCTATCCGCCACTCTCCCGGAAGAACCTACAAAGTACCTGTTATTCTATGAAATATATACTGTACTTTACAACAATCTTTTAGGAGTACATTAAACTAAAAATGGGACTTTCAAAGTTCCTAGAAGTGCCTCGACTTGAAGTTTTGTGAAGTACACTTTTTGAAATTTCGTAAATTTTTGCATCATTTTGAAGAAAAATCGTGCCTGGGACGTTTTGCCACGTGGCAGTATGTCTTGCAATTGCTTGTTGCTCACAAAACTCGTACACCTTTTGAATTAGTCTCGTATGAAGTATACTTAAAGTGAAAGAGATTTAATTGAAAGAGTAGTCTGAATTTTGAAAGATTCTTCCGGATTCCCAGATCCAAAGCCCTGCAAAAATCCCCTAGCTGTGCGAAATCAGCCCAGAAACGGGAAGTATAACTGATGCCATGGTATTCAAAGCTATGAAAAGTCACAAAAAAAGGGTTTAGAATTTGCTACCAAAAAATGATACATCGATCAATAAAAAATAATACATCAATCAATATGCGCGAGTGGCGGAGTCCACCCCCTGGTATGCATAGGATTAAGAGTGGTGGAAAGTTTGCAATCTACGATACCACACCTTAACATTTCTCAAGTCATGCATAAAGGTATATAACAATATAAAGTTTAAACAATGCCACCAAACATTTTAGCACTGAACGGTAAAGTACTAATGTTAAACTGGAATTAACAAAGCTTTCAGCCTCTGAGATGTTCCTAACAAAAAGTAGTGGGGGCGCCGGGATCATAACCCCCGTGAATAAACAGGGTACAAAAAAGGCTGATGCAAATGGAGTTCATTCATGTTAGTTTCATGCAGCTTCTGTCGATCCTGACAACGTGTTGCAGATTATGGAATATCACCTTCCGAAAACAGATGCATTCATCACCAACTCACATCTCAAGTCCAACATAAAACAAAAAGATCTACACTGCTAGATCAACACACGGGAAGCATCAATACAAACACAGATTAGTGGACAACAAAGAGCTGGCACACATATAGACAATAATTACTTTTCATACATACCACACTTATTGTCATATCAGTGTTTCTCTAGTAATGCCATCAATAAATA
>JAOBRC010273463.1:0-13844 GCA_027575255.1 Scolionema suvaense
CCTCAGTTAGGGGGTTACAACCCCCCCCCCCCCCCAAGGGCCCAGTGCAAATAGGGTTAAACGCTCCCTCGAAGAGACGCCCATCTAAAATGTCAAAGAAATTAATAAACGCCCGAGGCATTACGGTATACTATTGCGCCATTACAGTATATTAATGCGGCATTACATGTTTTTCCAGGTATTTTCTAGAAATCACATCCTACCGACAATGGGCACTGAAACTTAACTTCAACTGCTTTCCCCTTTACATCGCTATCAAGATTTACTAGAACACTGGGACACTGGGCTAGCCATGTAAACTAATAACTAATCCAAAACAGCAACCATACAAGTGATTGTTTTGTGAGTCAAGGTATAATAAAAGCGCTTTCCAGGTTTTTTAGGCTCTGCTCTCAAAAAGCGTATATTTTCCGAAGTTTTCCTGGATGAGCGGCCACCGTGTCCATGCCGGACATGAATATAACCATTATTCATTTTTGCGAGTTTAGCAAATTTTCAATAAATTTGCAAAATTAAATCCACGCAAAAATTATCAAAATGATGTCATCCTGACCAAAGGCAAAAAAAGTAATTTTTCGATTATTAATCAATGATCATTTTGGTTGGGCTAGTTCGTTTTCTCAATGGACATCTCGATAACTTCCTCCTTTCTTTTTTGTTGATGCGCATTTGTCAAATAAATACCACTCATTTTCTCCATAAATCCCTGATTCGCAAAAATGAATCCACGCAAAACGCCCCAAAAATTGGACTCGCAAAAATAAATCCAAGCAAGAAAATTTATCCCCTTAAGGTAGGACTCGCTCAAAGGAGATAATATTTACCATCTAAGAAATAAAAAATCTTCACGGACTGAAAAAATCTTCCTTGGTACGCGCCAAGGATCCTTGGCACGCACTTAGTGTCCGTTAGAAATGAAGTCCGTAAATATTCAAAGCATTCCACGACGCCTGTGCATAAGAAAACCATAATGCAAATGTACAACTTTGCCAATATTACTGACAAAAATTTTGGACAGCCTTAGTCGTACAAAGTGTTTGGAGAACTATGATTGCAGGACGAATGTTGGCAGATTGGATATGTAAGAATTTAAGAATTACGGCAGAAAAGGTCTGTGAATTTGTCGAAATAATTCGTGGAAATGTGGAAAAGTTTTTAGCTCTTCCTTTAAAAGGCACATACGAAGAGAACAAGTATTATAAGAAACAATATGCATACTTTTTTTTATAAGAAAACGATTTGTTAGGCAAAAGCTCAATTTTCTCAGGCAATGACTCAGAATGAACCTGAAATGTTCTTAAAATTTATGCAGTTTGAGACTCGAATTTTCTGATTTTTTCCCTCAACTGTGCATGTATCTTCATTTAAACTGCGGCCTGAGGTTAAACATACCAGAACCATGTTACATGTATGATGATTGCCTGGACAAACTTTCCAGGTGGGTTTCATTAAACATTTGTAAGCTTTGCAACTACAATCCTGGCCAAAATGTATGGGAAAGAAGGCTTTTTTTCACCAAGAATCAAAAATGAGATTTTTACGACGGTTGAACATAAAAGCCGAACGCTTCAAAAACATTTTTGCAGGTGTTTAGCAACTTCTATCCAGAGTCTCAGTACAGTTTCTGGCAATTTTGGCTAGTAGACCGAATTCCACGCCCTTTGCTCACTAAATTAGTTGAAAAATCTCAAGCCACGCCCAGAAACCTCTACCACACCCTGCACATACCCTAGAAATGCCAAAACATGATTTTTCAAAAGTCAGACTTAGTAAGTCTCTCAAACAACACCCATTCTCCCGCCCTGGCGTGCGCCTAAGTACTTACTGGTCGACGTATTTTCATTTACTCGAGGGACCGAAAGTTGCGAAAACGCGCATGCGTGCCACGCGCGCGCATTATGTGTTCTCGGCTTCGAAAAATATCTGGATGTTTGAATCTAGAGATCGTTCCAGTCTAATTTGCAATGAAAAAGCAAGGTTTTAGGAATAGATTTGTAAGACAGTTTCACTCTTGAATAAACTACATTTTTCTGATTTTTCTTTGTCCAAATTCTCTATGAAAGTTGGACCACCTGCACCCGATATAAATGTTCACAACCACAGCAACAAATAAAGTTGATGCTCAAAGTTACCCAAAGTAGTAAAACGGTATTTGACAAAATTTCTCAACGCAATTTTTTAGTTTTCGGACGGAGTAGATATATCCTTCAACAGGAAGGGGAGGCGAGTTTTTATCTCTTACAGTTAGTCCGAAAGTTATGGGAATTAAAAAAACTGTTGCAAACCATCAGATGACAATTTCATCTGAGAATGGAGTAGAAGGCATGCAAGTTTTCCGAATTTGAGCAAGTTTTGCATGCAGGGACTACAACATTGTCATAATAAATATTGAGGAACGTGCCCACTAATTAGAAGTGCCCGCCTTTCAGAGAGTTTCGCAAGGTGAACGCTAATTTTGATAATATACTGTACCCTACTAAGGTATGTTAAAGGTGAAATTTAAGTTAAACATGGGTAAGAAGTTGTACTGAGGCGAGGGAAAACTACGGCCTTTATTGTTGAAAGTGTCACACGCCTAAATTAAGAAAGTCGGCAGGAAGAGGTTGAATCGAGGAGGTTGTTACGACTTAGAGGAGTCAGTGATCTGCCACTGCTTTTTTCCATGCAAAATTGTAGACCGGGCCAGAAAAGAGGCAGAGAATGTAAAACGTGATTTAGACTTTAAAACTAAGAAATGACTGAACTCGAAAAAATGTCACGCACATCTATTTTTAATGTCTATTCTCATTTTTTTTTCAACTGTCCGCTCAGTAGAGAGGCAAAATCACAATTTCGATAAGTTGTGCAAGAAAATTTGTCCGCTAATTGGAGTGTCCGTCTTTTAGAAACTTTTTATGAAGTTTTGACTAGAAAACGATCAGGGAAAATGAATTTGTCCGCTAATCAGAGGTGTCCCCTAGTTAAAGGGTTTACTGTAGCAGGCATTCGTAACGAAGTAGATGGATGCTTCCAAATTTATGGTGGTTATGGTGCAAGTGCATTGCCGTTACTGCCGAGCAACATAAATAATTGATTTCGCTTTCCATTGAGCTCAGCATATCAAGCTCGTTTATTTTGAGATTTTTTCACAGACATTTTTTACATATGCAGAAATACCGCCTTCGAAGGAAGTCGACGCTCGTTTCCATTCGTGCTCGTTTTCTTGGCGGTACCAACGAAGGCTTGAAACAGTCGGTATACCGTTACCAACGAACGCTGAACATAACAGGAAAAGATGCAGTTTATTGAATAAAATCAAAAGAATTGTTGCTGTCGAAATGGCGTTAGCTTATTGCCATGCTGGTAAGCTCAGGCTTGTCGCATGGCTTATAGTCTATCCAGTGCGTAGGAAAGTGTCTGTTGTTTTTTGGTCGCGGAGAGCAGCAGAAAATCGGTTATGATTGGTGGAATTCAATTGGTCTCGTTGAAAACTGCTAATCTGATAAGTTATTGCATGCCTACGATGAATGTTCACCATGAACATCCAAATTCACAATGATTTGGCTACAAATCAGAGAAATATCCATATGCTCTGGAGTGCTGTGCTGCAATGTATTGATACTTAGGTCATCGGTTTTTTCGCCTGCATCGCAGACGTCAGCATGGTATTTAGTGACAACCATTCCTAGTACTCTACCATATACTCATGTACCAATATCACATACTTTATTCGGAGAAACTTTCGCGAGAGAAACTTTCGAGTGTTCGAAAACTCGCGAAATTTTTTTGGATAAACTTTTGCGAATCAGTAAATCTAAAACATTCACGAGATTAACTTTTGCGAAAAGAAAGCATTTTGGTAGTTCGCAAAGTCTAAAACCTCCCTTATCACAACCTCAAATAACACTGACAGAGTATACTCTCGTGAAATCGTGTTTTCGAAAAAAATTCGCGAAAAAAACTTTCACGTGCGGACGTTTCTAAATATTTTCGCGAGATAAACGTTCGTGAATTTGCCCAAATTCGCGAAATTCGCGAAAGTTTCTCCGAATAAAGTATAGCACAGAAGTAGAAACCAATGTGAATATCATCCACAGAGAGTCAAGACGATGCAGCGACAGTGGTACAGCGGAGGGTGGGGATGTAAGCCAACCCTTATTTGACCAGCTCTCACTTACAGGCACACGGCAGGAACACAAATCGGATTAGAAGCGACAACGAGATTTTGAAACATTGAAAGCAAGCTGCACAATAAGAAAATCTGACTTGCTTTTTAACCTTTCTCCATAGCACAGCATGTCACAACAAGAGTAAATAGCTATCTAATAAGCGTCGTAAAATACGAACTAAAATTCAACAGCAATGAACAAATTTGCAGGACTCAAGAAAAACACGTGGACATGAACGCGAAAGAACGCGACTGAAGGGACAAATCCAAAATATTTTGCGGAACTAACTTTTAGCAAATCCCGTACATAGATGGATTTCGCGGAATTGATTTTTGCGAATATGGTAGTTCGGACAAGTGTTTGAGAAAATTCGAGGCCTTAAACGCTGACTATATTGGCCTGCCTTTCGTTTCTCTAATCAACCACTTTCTTTTTCTGAATTTTGATTACTTTTGCAGAACTAATTCTTGCAAATGACAGATTGAATGCGTTTTGCAACATGAAAAAGTACCGAAATTCGCAAAAAAAATTACTTCGGCAGAATTAAGTACCTTAGGGCAATATTTGCACAATAAGATGAAAGCATGCCACACATCATGTGGAGCAAAAGAAGGGTGGAATGCAGAGAAGCGTGGCAAGTCAACAGCAAGACCCTTCATAAAAGCAGTAAAAGCATACGATGTATCAACTAGTTTCCTCCACTAACAAGAGCACTGTGGTATCAACATGCCTATGTAACATAGCATGAAGTTGTGTCTGATAATATGAAGTAGCATCAAACTATGACAACAGCGTTTTCTAAACCTCTGAATTAAGAATCTAAATAAGACGAAACTTGGACACAATGTGCAGGAGGGAAAAAACTACATTCCACAAAGATTAAGACACAACAATGATGCTTTGCAAACGCTATTATAAAAACTCCTGAGGTGGAGGCACAAACACCTCCCTCCCTCAATAGGGTGAACACCGCAGAACAAGTAACTGGCAGCCTGCATGCGCTGTACGCAGTAGTATGGACAAACGAAAAACAGTTGCCAATACTTCCGAACAAAAAAATCGGGACGACGTAAAAAATATTACAGACATTTCTAAACAATTCTGGCATGCTAAAACGTAAACAAAAATAGACAGCACAAATCTCGAGATGGAATATCTAAACCAACAATATCCCAGAACACAGTCCCATGAGATATCGAATATTTCCAGGTTTCTAGGTCAGTCTAATATTAATTTTGAATTCTGCAGACTGGAACTTACTTCCGTACGGTTGTATTCTAAATAAAACGAATTTTCATTGCATTATATTCTAAACTATCTGACAAACTCTGAAGACAGTCTTTCAGTTTCAATTGGACAAAGGTTGGGGTGAGATGAAATTTTGAAGTTTTCAAGACGCAGTCACAAATTGTGCAATCTGTAGGAGAAATATTACAACGCTCCCCAAACAGAACACACAAAAAAAATTTCTGCGAGCAATGAATTATCTCTCAGAATGAAGCACTTGTTGCAGAGGTCATGATGTTTCTGCGACCATACAAGTGATCTGACAAGATGAGAAAATAGGAGATCATACGAACGTGCAGTAGGAAACACGTTTAGCTCATACTATACAGATTGCTATACAAGCCACAGTTTTAATCTCCACGCATCTACGCCATTTAAATAATATCTAAGTAAACGTTTATCTCGGACAAATCCAAGGTTTTCATATAAATTTAGAGCAGCTGTATTCGTGACTTCTGTCTCCAGGACAATCTAGAAAAAAATAAGAAATACACCAATCACTCACCAATCGACAGAAATATCAAATTTTGTACAAAAAAGTTTCGAACATAGGATGAGTAATTCTTACAGTATTTTTCTCGCCCTGGTATCGAAATATGGCAGAACAGCAAAGTATAGTCAAATTTCTCTTTCTGAATTTGGAGTGTCGCAGAACTAAATGCCACAAAATGTAAAAAGGAACAATAACAACATAATTATAATCCAATCCTCTGATTTGTAGGGCCGTATGAGCTTCAACCGCTCAAAGTTAACCCACGTTATTCAGGCGATGACTCCCACTGCCAGAACTGTTACTGTTCGAGTCTCAAACCCAGGAGCAATTCTCGCTGTGATCTGACATCGACAGGGAGAGAAGAAAGGGGAGAAACTCAGACCTATTTAGAGAAAAAGTTGAGTGTTGTTAAAAAATATTCCTGTCTCTAGGTACAGTAATGCCTCGAACAAGCGCCCGCGCGTCTATTTAATTTTTGGGGCTTTTAGGTGGGCGCTCATTCGAGGTGGGGACTTATTCGAAAAACAGAGTTACCGGTAACCTAAAACAGAAAATATTCCCATGTTCTTATGATGAATATATAAGTCACATAATTGGTGGACTCCCACAAGCCTAACTGAGAATCTCCGTGTCAGATCAAAGAAGAGAGTAACATGTAAGCCATAAGACTTGCACAACAAATCACAAAACGTAATAAAGAGTTTTTGAAAACCTAAAACAGCCATTATTGACATGAATTGCCGCCCGCATGCTGAAGAGCAATGTATTTCCAAGATATAGCATGGGTCATAACATATGCTTTGTTGCCCCTAAGATCCATGCCAAGAATGAAACGATAAACCACTGTTGACATATTCGGAAAAACCCCCTGAAAATAGCCATTTCCCTATGTAAATTACCACCCACAATCCTAACGAGATTTTCCGCAGACATACACATGGTCCATAACGTACGCAGAGAGGCCCCTATGAATCACACCAAAAATAACAAAAAAACAGATGAACCGTTCATAACATATTTGGAAAAACCACTACAAACCATCTTTTTTGGACGTAAATTGCCACCCGCAAGCCAAACCAGCAGTCCGGAGACATGGAAAAGGGTTCATAACATGGCCAGAGTGGCCGCAAATATTGAAACCAAAAAATGGCAAGAATCGGACGAACGGTTTTTGACTCACTTGGAAAAAAACCATGAAAAACACCATTTTTTGCCACAAATTGCCACCTGCAAGCCAAATGAGATTGTCCCAACACATGGCAAATGGTTCATAACATGTGTACAGTTGCCTCTCAAATATTCACACCAAAAATAACAATAAACAAATTTGGAAAAACCCCTGAAAACTGCCATTTTTGGACATAAATTGCCAGCCGCAAGACAAACCAGATTGTCAGTAGACATAGCATGTGGTTCAAAACATGCGTAGAGTTTTCCAAAATACTGAAACTGAAAATGACAAGAATTTGATAAACAGTTTTTGACATATTTGAAAAAAACATGAAAAACGTCTTTTATGGGCGTGTATAAATTGCCACCTGCAAGCCGAAAGAGGGTTTTCCCAGATAGGTCACGTGGTCCAAAACATAACTACTATTGCCCTGTAGTTTCACACCAAAAACCACAAAAAAGTAATGAACAGATTTTGAAATATTCTTAAAAAATCCTTAAAATGGCCATTTTTGGGCATAAACTGCCGCCTGCAAGCTGAACAAATTTTTTTTTCAAAATTCCGGCTCCATCACTTTTCTTCATTTACGCATTGTCACCTTCACACCAAATTTCAGAAAAATTAATTGAGCGGTTACCCGGGAAAATGCATTGGTGACGGACAGAAGGACGGACAGAATTCATTTTCTAGGACTCTTCCGCTAAAATGAATTGTGGAGCATTGTAGCATCGCAACTCAATTGTGTTTCTTTTGGGAGTCTGAAAAGAGAAAAATAAGGATAAACGCTAAAACAAACCGTGGCGTTTATTCAATATTTGTTATTAAATCACCTTTCAATTACTTCTTGTCGAAATTCGAACTAAACGCAGATTTTTGAAGATTCAAGGGTATGCACATACTTGAAGAGTGAGCGCTTATTCAATAACTTCACTTCCAGGATGGGCGCCTATTTAGCGGGTGCGTCTATTTGAGGGGGAGGTTTATTCGAGACATTACGTATTACGCAATAAGCAATTGTCTTCTCCTTATAGCAAGTATTTGATAAAAGGGATGCATACTGAGACATTTTTACATGCCAAAATTTCTAAATGTTAAGTGTCACTGGCCAATGGAACAAATTAAAGTGCTTTCTCTTCCAAGACAGGCAACACTGCACCGCAATAAGTTAGATACATGACAACATTTTTCCTAACGAAAGCCATTGAAATTAGACAAATTCAAATTCCATCGTTATGATACGCAAACAGAATGTACCTTAATGAAACTAATTTCCACGGGAACTAACTTTCACAGTCACAAAAAAGAATCGAAAAATATTATTTCGTGGGAATTATTTTTCGCGGTTCACTGGATTCTAAATTTTGAGCGGGAATTAATTTTTGCAGTTGGACTAAATATAATTATGTTTTTTCCAAACAGAAATCAGTGAAATCGAAACTCAGCAAGTGAAATTACAAAATTAACTTCTGTATATACTCGATTTTTCTGATTTCAAAGCATTTGTTGAATTTTTCACGTGAATTCATTTTCTCGGCTTCAAGCTAGTAACATTTTCGCGGGTTAATCCTTTCGCAGATTCACCAAAAAAGCCAGTGAAAAGGGTGAAAAGTAGTTCCCACGGAAATTAGTTGCAATAAGGTAAATCCAGAAGCAAAAGGACTATTTAGAGAAAAAATTTAATTCCTCACTTTTGCCAAAATAATTTATGTACGTAAACAAAATGACACATTTAAATAGAGCACCAATGATCATCTCATTTTAGATCAGCACGGACAGTGTAGCTGCTACCAAACCAAATAAATCCCTTCCCTTCAACAGATTCTCAAATCCCTTCCCTTCAACAGATTCTCAATAGCAGTACCTTCAACAGATTCTCAATAGCAGTACCTTCAACAGATTCTCAATAGCAGTACCTTCCCTTCAACAGATTCTCAATAGCAGTACCTTCCCTTCAACAGATTCTCAATAGCAGTACCTTCCCTTGAACAGATTCTCAAATCCCTTCCCTTCAACAGATTCTCAATAGTAGTCCCTTCAACAGATTCTCAATAGCAGTACCTTCAACAGATTCTCAACAGCAGCACCTTCAACCGATTCTCCATAGTAGTACCTTCAACAGATTCTCAATAGCAGTACCTTCCCTTCAACAGATTCTCAATAGCAGTACCTTCCCTTCAACAGATTCTCAATAGCAGTACCTTCCCTTGAACAGATTCTCAAATCCCTTCCCTTCAACAGATTCTCAATAGTAGTCCCTTCAACAGATTCTCAATAGTAGTCCCTTCAACAGATTCTCAATAGTAGTCCCTTCAACAGATTCTCAATAGCAGTACCTTCCCAATGTAGGAACACACAGCAAACACCCGCTAATTCAAACACGAAAAGGACCAATCAAAATGTTCGAATTAAGTGGCATTTAATGTAAGACTTTCATAACCAAAGGTACTTTAATATTTGTTCCAAATAGCCGAAGTTCGAATTAAGCAGCATTTGAATTAGCGGATGTCTACTGCAGCTACTGACTGAAGCAGTTACATTCAAAATATTTCAAATTCGAAGCTTCTAGCAGTCGACTATCACTTTCAATTGGTTATAGCTTGAAATTCGCACATTCAACGAATTCAACAAACTTAAAAGGTTGAGCACTTTTACCCCCTCCTAACTTCTAAATCGACAAACGCTTAAATTTTCTGGGATCCTGAAACATTTGGTGCTTTATCTTAGAACCCTAGCAAACGCTCCAAAGATCAAGTATTCCCTCACGACCCTTGCTATAACTGTTCTAAGGCTCCGTTACACTTCAAATGCACCACAATAGCAGTACAGGCTGCAAACTTTTGTTGTACGTAACAAATGATTATTAAACATTCATGACGCCATCATTCTAGGAAATTTTGAACCAGAATTTGGAAAGTTTCTGACTTTTTTTATCTCAAAATTTGGTTTAGTTTTCATAATTACTCATTTTTAGCATGAAAACACCTACATGGTACATTTCAGCGCTATTTTGTCTTTAGTTCCCGAGAAATAGGTATAAAGAGTGCAAAATTTTGGCCTAGTAACCTTCAGGAAATATCTTTTATCTTGAGACCTGGGGACCTTCAAATTTTCACTGAAGTTGTCTTAGATAATATTGAAAGCCAAACATTTTCCACTGCTTTGCTTTTGTCGTTTCAACACTATGATTAGAACTTTTCGATAGGTAGTCAAAATAGGGTTCAAAGATCAGGCAAAAAATTTGGACAAACCTCATCGCAACCTTGTTCGATCATTCGACGGATAGCCTTCTGCACCAGTTTAGTACCTAGAAAGACAGAGCAACAACGTCAGATGGGGTTAGAGAACAACTGAAACTTTAGAATCCCCTCCAACATAACGATGGGAAAAAGCACAACATAGGCAGGTTTTCCCACAGATCACAAACATACGGGGAGGGTAAAGAGCCTTTTTCATGGGGGCACCGCAGGACTGTCCAAAATACCGCGATGTGCAAGCGAACAACAAAAAAATCGCTTGTTCTTGCAAGAAAAAGTGCTGATTTAGAATACAAGTCTCAGGAATGCAAACAACACAGAAAAACATGATCATTGATCCGAATTTAAATGATTTTATTGCACAGATCTTAAAAACCTGCTGACAGTATCTTGTACACAGAAAAAAACTATCAATGGCTAAAATGAGAAAATGTAGAAAAATCATCGGGGGGCATAGATCGTTCTTGGAACCATGGAGGGCACCCCCCTCTCCGGGAAACCTCGGTACATGGACAAGTTCTAGACCAAGAAAACAGCTTCAGAATTTTGCAATGACTACTTTTTCAAGACATGTCAAATCAGGTGGTCCAACTAGAATTTCTAACTGTGAAGATGCGCAGAATTACAGTATATGTGACTACATTTCCACACACACATGAATTTCAAATCAGCAGATAAAACTATAATCATTCGTGTGGAGTCACATACTATGTCTAAGAAGCCCTGCATGGATCCAAGAACTCACTACATAAAGTGCACATGCTGAACTGTCCAGCCGTACATGAAATTAGGGGAGTAGTCACAGATTTCTGCCTGGTGCTAGGTCTGAGAAGGTAACATTGTAAATGAATTAAGAGCAACAGTATGGCACAGAGGATAAGGTTATGAATGACGAGCCAATACACACCAGAATAAAACTTCTTAGTTGCCATGACATTGGAATAAAGCTTGAAATCATAACTCATTTCTTGCGAGCTAAAAGTTACAACATTGGCATGAAGAAAAACTTTACCAGGGTCAAGGAAACCATAATCTTATGAATTTCATACAGAAGTAGAAATACGCAAGTGAATTACCTATTTTAAAGCGTCTGTAGTCTTTGTGCACAGCTAACATGGCTATGTAGCCTCTCCACACATCTTTCCTGTGTTGATCGAGTTTGCAAACAATTGCACCAACACATAAACTATTACAGTACGCCTAGAAAAAAAACAATAGGACACCACTCAGATAATATATCACTATTGGGCATGACAAGGATTCCATGGCATCTGTGCAGTAATATAACTAAAGCTTAGAAGGATGTCAATACATAAATAAAATAACGGGAGTAAAATCAAAATACTGTCTGCTCCAGATGAGTGAGACAGGGTACAATATTTACGGCAATTGCAAAAAATAGGCCAGTTAAGATATATACACCAGAAATGAAGTAGCATAATGTGGTCCACGAATGAAGAGAGGGGAACTAGTTAACACAACAAGAAATTGACAAGGAGGAGCGAGGCTTCCCAATTTTGGGGGCTCAAGATGTTTAGCTGTGAGGATGGCATATTTTTTCTGGAAAACCATAGTGTGACAAATGAAAGGATATCATTAGAAAATTTGGCCAGTGACATGTGCATGTACATGAGTGCTTTCTAACAACATTTTATTGCTGGACCGAAGATTTGATAGATTCAACAGATGTAGCAACTGACTGACAATTTTCCTAGCACACAACTGCAGCTTCGCCCACAAAGGAATTTTATAAGTGGCATACACCTGTAGCAACCATTCCTGAATATACATGTTGTATGTCAGAAATTTTCAAAAAACTGATTTTGAGAGGCCCTTGGTGGTTTTTCAAACAGACGCACACTTATCCCAAAAACTCAACAGCACGGAAAAAAATTCAACCGCATCGACAGTACTCTAAGTTCCATAATAAAAGGGGGGGGGGTGGTACGTTAATTCATTTTGGCAAATTTTGAGACCCCCCGCTCCCTATTTTGACCCCCCTCCCCCCCGTTTATTAATTTGGCAACTTATGCTTTTCATTAAATCCACAAAGATCACTTTCTGAATGAGAGATATGAGACTAACTGAAAATAACATATCTCTGTCCATCGCTTCCATCTTTAATAATATGTCAGTTGCTGCTGGTGGCTAGCAGAACCTCAAACACCCCATTCACTGGTTTTGCAAAATACCCCCCCCCCCCGCTTATTTTGAGCCCCCCGTTTATTCATTTTAGAAATTTGTCAGACACCCCCCACTTATTTTGACCCCCCTTGTATTATGGAACTTAGAGTGCACATCCAATTTTGCTCAACATTGTATTATGTTACATAACTGAAAAGGCAGTTCAAGAAACACAACCTCAAAACTTTTGATTTTAGAGAGGCAGTCAAAACCACGGGGAAGGAGAGTGCTAGATATGGGTTACACAACAATGAAACCAGGAGGAAGGTGAGTGCTAGATATGGGTTACACAACAATGAAATCAGGAGTAAGGTGAGTGCTAGATATGGGTTACACAACAATGAAACCAGGAGTAAGGTGAGTGCTAGATATGGGTTACACAACAATGAAACCAGGAGGAAGGTGAGTGCTAGATATGGGTTATCCAAAAATGAAATTTCCAGGATGAACTAAGATTTATTCATCCTGTATGCAATATTATGAGTAGGATTATTACAAGGGCAAGAAACCCAAAACACTTCATCAGATCAATACAATTGTGCAGAGAAAAAACAGATGAGTAAACAACGATTAACTGACTGCATAATTTCTTGCAGTACAAACATTTATGAAGAATATAAAAGCAATAAACGATTCTACATTAAAATGAAACAAAGCAAACTGTTCAGCAGAGTCAACACTCAACAAAAATGTTCAAGATAGAGAAAGTTCATGCTACAGAGATGAATTTCTTAGTATTCCACGTCCAAGGTACCCAAACTTTAGTTCAACGTAGAGGGAAGTTCGAGATAATGGGTAGTGGAGATTATGAACGTCGACTGTTCTCTCATTACTGAGTATCTACTATCATTGTATAGAAGTATTGTGTGACTAAAAGAACAGACTCTCCAGTCATTGTATTGCTAAAAGTATTGTGTGACTAAAAGAACAGACTACAAACAGTTAATA
Organism: Scolionema suvaense; assembly: GCA_027575255.1. Classification (NCBI taxonomy): domain Eukaryota; kingdom Metazoa; phylum Cnidaria; class Hydrozoa; order Limnomedusae; family Olindiidae; genus Scolionema; species Scolionema suvaense. The sequence goes on from JAOBRC010273463.1 coordinate 13,486, forward strand.
CAGGGGTTTCAAAAGATTTTCAAGTTGCAGGCTGCAGCATGAAAGTGGGTGGCTCAAAGTCTGAATATTGCCATTGTTTCCTTTCTTATTTTGTCATATTTAGAAAAAGCAGCCGGCACAAATACTAGAGTATTTGAAAGTAGGAGTCCCGTTGAGCCGGCTGCCACCTACTTTTGGAACCACTGTAATAGCATGTTATACTGTAACTCACATGCTCAGTACACTAGGAGACTTTCAGCACATTGCATCAAGTTAACAGACAATTGCAATTGAAAAAAGTGGATACTCACCAGAAAAGACAAATGAGGCCAATTATGTAGAAAATACCGGTAAGTATACACAGAATAGGGTTCCGATAA
>JAOBRC010273574.1:0-13843 GCA_027575255.1 Scolionema suvaense
GGCCAGTGACAAGCTCCTGATTGGCTGGATTCACTGCACTCAAGATTTGGAGCGCAGATAAGGTACGTGCCACTCGGTGGTCGTAGCGTGGAAATATAAAAGTCCGATGTAAATGTGGAGCGCGAACGTAGATTGCCGAGTGGCTGGGCTACGTCTTCTGTAGCACATCAGAACACCATTCAACTCAAAGCATTATCTTTGCCATACTCCGCAACATCGCTCCGTTGAGTGTCACAGGAAAAATGTTGCAAAGTTACTTACCGCTCTGGTCTGGCCAAACCCTTTAAATTTGCCGAATGTTTCCCTTCCAAACACGGTGGACTTAGCTGTGGGCTTCTATTGTTGTGACATTTTTCTCACCCGAAGAATACCTAGCTAGCTGGGCGAATTACGGTATACAGTGCAGCCTCCTTCCTTTAAGCTTCTGGTGCAGGCTAATAGTTTTAAAACTTCAACTTTATTTTAGGCGAAAATGGCTTTAAACAAAGTCATGCTTCTGAAAAAGTCAGGAGAATTCAAAGCTGATTATGTTCACTTTAATAAGAAGTTGAGATCCCCTGTCAATATGTCAGAATGATTAAAAACACTGAAGAACTTCATGGAGTGGTGGGCGGTTGATGACGAGTGCCGGGTGGTACCGCCCGGCACCGCCCACCGTGGGCAGAACCCTGCTAGGCATCCTTTGAAGTCAACTAGTCAGAAAAAGATTGCAAACGTTGATAGCTCAAGAGCAAAAGTCGAGCACACAGCAAAATCTCTGTCACTAGTCAGGCCTAGCTAGTCAGGCTTCTTAGCTCTGTGCGCGCAGGGCCTTAGGTACCATCTAGCCCAAGAAAAGGAAAAAGAAACAGAAGGCAAACAAACAATAGCAACAGTTCAATAAAAAATGACCAGGATAGATCATTGAAGAACAGACGAATACATAGGGCCGCGGTCGCACTAAGTTAGCAAACTGGAATAACTCAGAATGTTTTCTACTCATAACAAAAGGGAAAAGTTTATTCCCAATTATTCTAGTGCAGTGGAAGAGTCTAGACATCGAATATCGATAAGAATTTCTTACTATCTTCAAAGATGTCGAAGTGTTGCTCTGAGGCATCACTTAAGCTCGATTAACTCTATTAATAACTCTAGCTAGTCTGATTCGAATAAGATAAAGTTATTCTGCTTTGAATATCTTTGAGGAATTTTATTCATATTCTAGTGTGGCTGTGGCCTAAGTCGAAGAAACAGGTCTTGGCCTAGTAGAGATAGCTAGCTACAAAGCCTGAAGGTCACAATACTTACTGGTAATCTGCTAGACTCAATTCAAGAAAATCAGATCAGAACAAGAGTCATTCTTGGTTGGACGGAATGCAATTGTACACTGCTCACAGAGGGTGGAGAAGGAAGAAACGACTACGACTTCTTGGCTCTCTCAACCTGATCATTCACTCTGTCTAATACACCTGCTGCTCATACTCTATATACATGCAATTTGTTCAGGGGGGGCTTTCTTTATACACTTGCTATTACGCGCACTGAGAGGCTGGCAGAGACATGCTGGCTATGTTCTTCTATGAGCAATGTACCTTATTACAGGAAATTAACGAATCATGAAAGAAGTGCGTCGTGAAATTAATGCGTCATAATGTTAACATGGTCTGAGAAAAAGTTGCATTTTGGAAGCATAAAATTAACACGGTTTTACAAAAAAATACGTCGCGGGTGCATGAAATTAATGCGGATTAGGGAACAAGTAGAATAAAAAAAAGCAATTTCTGAAGCTTACTTTGTGTTCTTTCGTTATGTAAAAGGGTTATATTCTGCTGTCGCACCCCTCTTGGAACCCTGTACGGCTCGAACCACCCCTGCTGACTTCCACAGCATTTAAAATTGCCGTTTTTACAATTTTTGCCCAAAATAAACGTTCATGAAATTAACACCGTCACAAAATTAATGTTTCACTAAATTAACACGTGTATGAAATAAACATGTCATGAAATTAATGCGGTTGAGGGGCAAACCGGATTAATTTCATGCTACCTAATAACCGATGTCGACATTTCTCTATTCAGGGCCTGCTGCCATATTTCCGTGTAGAGAAAAGTGACGTCTGAAGATGTTGGCTAGAATAATTGTTTCTGACGCGATTCGCCACAAATACGAAATCAGCAGATCGATAGATTTTCAACTCCTCAAAACCAAGCAATAACGAAATAACAATCTCTAAAGCCTGTCTTCACTTTCAAGAGACTCAGCAGGTGCGGAAACAAAGCACTAATTAGCAATTCAAGTCAATCGTGTCATATCAAAAACGATATGACACACAGCCAGCGTCCTCAGATGGTGGATTTTCGTGATGTTTGCATGTAGAGCGGACATCGCAAGAAAAACCTGACTATCGGATATCAGATAAATTTCATGAATAAGGTATCACACACATCTACCCGCTGGCACTTTGTGGCCTGTTGCCTTGAGCAAATAGCTCATTATTATTGCCATTGAGTTCTGCGCACAGGAATTTCTGCATGTGATGTGGGAGTACATTATTAAAGAAGATCTGAGTGACAGATGCCAAAAACTCCTAGTCCGTTCTTCCGACTGTTTGGCATTATAATCGTTTGCATGCACGCAGCTTGTTCAGTAAAAAGGATAATGCGGTAGTAGGTTGGCTACCAAAGGAGTATCTTAACGGTTAACGCAACAAGGGAGGGGGTGGTAGTTCTAACATTTTTTACTGTGAAAAAACGGCTACCTTATTACGTCAAATTAAGCCCCATACCTAATGTTGCCGCATTAAATTAAGCCGCGCTATAATTAAGCCGCACTTTGACAAAATTAGGGTTTTGTGAGGTTTTAATTAAGCCACAGGAGTCACTTAATACTCAACAAAAAGTTACAACAGATTGACGTTTTCATGATAAAAGCAAGGATATTTTAGAAGAACTTACTGTCGAGGTAGAAAATTGTGATGATGAAAGTGAACAGTGATACAGTGTATTGAATAAAGTCACTTAGTGCAGTTGAGTTTTTCTATAACTTGCCTGGTCCTTAAATAAGCCGCATTCTATTAAGCCGCGTCATTAATTAAGCCGCACTTTTATTAAGCCGCATTTTTGAAGGTGCGGCATAATTAAGTACGCGGCTTAATTTGACGTAATAAGGTAAAGTTTTTGCCGCAAATTTTTGCATGTGTGAACAGAATTTACTTGCGCATCTTTAAGTGTGGTCATTTACAACGAAGTGGTGACAACTCATTGTTTAAGTCAGGTTGCACTGGCAATAGCATCAGTTAAGTTTAAGAGACTTTCATAATGAACCTTTTGCTTGTGGTAACAAATGGTGAACATTTAACATGTAGAGGTATTGCAGATTTTTTAGTAATACTGTCACGTACAGAACAATTTGCGTCACGTACAGGACGGTTTTTACCAAGTGCAGCTGAACTGTTCGATAATTGTTCAATGATTTTTCCATACCCACTTCAGACTTAAGAGATTTAATTTGTCAGCCATGTTTATGGATACTATACCCATCTCATACACCATTCGAACTTATCTTTACATTTGGCTCGTTCCGCACCAACAAAAAACGCTGGCAGTTAAAGATTTCTGTCCCGTACGTGACAATGAGCTTTTAGTATCTAGACATACCAGATCGATTTTCAAAATTCTATTTACCAATTTAAGTGTCTAGTGGAACACCTGATAGTCAATGCGGGTAATTATGGCGCACTTCAAAATGTGGGTAATGATGGCGCACTTCAAAATGCGGGTAATGATGGCGCACTTGCGAAAGTCCATTTCACACGATGTAGCAGACTCCCAGGCAAGTGGTTTGAGATTCACGGCCTTCGTGTGTTATTCTGCCAGTCGTTCCGCTACATGAAGGTAGGCTATCACTTTCGTCCATCGTGTAATTCCACATAGTTGCGGTGGTACTTTTAGATGGCCAACTCGGACCCAATAAAACTTTGCGTCCTGTTATTAAAACTTTTTCATTTTTAGCCATGGCGGCACTATTTCAACATAATTGACTTTAAGAAATTAAAGGAAACTCCTATTCTATAACAAAAACATGAACTAGCGACCTTTTGCACCGCATTTTCTCAGTTTTTAAGGTGCACCACCATTGCCCACACTGGACCACTGTGGTGGATATTCGTGGCGCACCTGGTAAAGTAGGCAATCAAACCAGCAGATGCTCCTGTTTAGGATTTCTCTAGAACAATTTTTCATAGTTTGAACTGCCAACACTGTGTCTTTGCTGCCTGCGATAGCCCGTCGGGACTTTCTCAACATCTGGCTTTGGGGGGCTTGGGTTAGGCACATATCTGGACCATGCATAACTCAAAGCTCATTTTTAGAAAAATGGGAGCGTTTTAAGCAGGGTCCTCTAAGGAATAATAAGGTGTAATAAATTTTCTTTCATTTAAAAGAAACATGAATGGGATTAACTAATTCAAGTCTAGTTGAAAATGAAATTGCGTTGGCACGCCAGGATTTCCCGCACGTGCGCCACAATTAGACTTTTGAGGGGTAATTATGGGGCAGCAAACTTCTCTAAATATTGCCCTAATATTCGGCTTTTACATGAACAGTCAGGGTAAATATGAAAGGTAGGAAGCCTCTCAAATGTTTGGCACGAAATATGCGTTCTATGCATTGTACGTTTTCGGTAGGAATCGAATTACCGAAAAGTGCGCCATAATTACCCGTATTGACTATATTAGTTAAAAATGGATGGATATATGAAAAAGTTTGAACTGAAAGAACTTTTGAGCCTGTAAGAAGTTGTCATTGGTGTTTGTTCTCCAAAACTGTCCCGTACGTGACTTATTTGCTTGTCACTTCTGTTTGAAGATGTCGTGCGACACTGTCTGCGGCTTATCACTAGGTTATGTTGAGGCAATGTGTGTGATCCCTAATAACTGTATGTTTGTGCAGAAGTATACTTTTACGAAGTCAGGTCTGTTGCCTTGTCCCATACGATACACTGTCCAGTAAGTGACAGTAATTTTTCATAGTTGTCGGACTGCCCTGATGTTATGAAGATACATTCACTTTTTCTTTTGCTAATAATTCCACATCATTTTTAGGTAAATAGCATTAGATATAGGCAGGTCTTCACACACTTTTCACTGCAGGAACATAATTTTGTTTACCCTAATGAGTGTTCCGGCGAACAAAGTGAACAGAAATTTCCTCATCAGGCTCCAACAAGTTTTCCTACTACCTGAAGCCTGTTGTTAAACAACTAGTAACTTGCAGATGATAAAGGATGCAGAAAGAATAAGTGACTTCAATCATTGCCATGTAAAGTTCAATTTAAGGGACCCTAGAGACCGGGGGTCAGGGAGGGGAAGCACCCCTCACACTTGGAGTTAGTGAACCGTAACTTTCCTTCCAAAAAAGCCATGGGAAACAGATTTTCGTTTGCCCTGATCGGCATTTGCAGGAATACTGCATGAATGATCGTTTCATTCGCCCAATTTGGAAAGTCTTGATAGGTAAATTCAGGTGTGAAAATGCCTAAGACAGGCAGTGCTGAGAGGATGAGAAAGTACCATAGCAAGCAGATGGATGAAGACGACTTTGATGTGACCGCCTGCAGAGTAAAAGCAAGGAAAAGAATTGCTGCCATTCGGAAAAGATAAAAAGAAGACAGAGAAGGTAACCAAAAAAAACAAGAACACAGAGATCATGAAAATTGAGGAAAAGAAAACAACGTCTGGAAAAGAAAAGGGAAGCAGGAAATGAACTTGACCAGAGAGCTCATAGTATGAACCCCCCCCCCTTTATAAAGGGATTGGGAAGGGCGGGGATTGTTCCTCAACACAGAAAAATAGTACAGTGCTAATAATCTCTGGTAATGTATAAGTATTGGCATCACTTATATTTAAGTAAATAATTAGGCAACAGTCTGCGAGGACTGATGACAATCTCTCCTTCTAAAATAATCACATAATGAATCAATTGATCTGTGCTATGATATGGGAAGCCAGAATGTTGATATTGCAATCCTTTGTGCACAGGGCCAGAAGCGCAGGAATTGGCTCTCTGCAGAATCTATAAAAGAACTTTTCATGCTTGGTGTGCTGAAGTTGCCTGTTAGAGACTCATGTGGATACGATGATGAGATGAAGATGATGGAAAAGGACTAACAATTGATCTGCCAGTTAGTATTGTTAAGTGTACTGCACTACTTCAAGAGCAGTAAGAAAATTAATAAATGGTGCAATCCAACAAAATACAACTTTTCTATCTTCATCTTCAAAATGCAATGCTATGGGCGGCCCCGAAGTGGTAAGGCGGCCGGGGGGGGGTTGGCGGTTGGACAAATTTTAGAAAGGGGGCATGCCAAAAAAGGGGGGCATTGATGAAAAGGGGGGATTGAACCCATCTGCACACTATGGAGATGTACAGTGCAGGAAGCAGAACATGAGAAGGAAGCTGCGAAACAATGCTGAGAAACAGAAAACAATTGAGAAACAGACCCTTTTAGTTAAAATGTTTAACAATGAAAACAGAAGACTTAAAAGAAGGCTCAATTCTACTCCACTTGAAATGAGCTCCATTCTGGTATCTGATACCGTCTCTGAAGACTCAAGGATGACTCTTCTTTCGAGCATTTCACCAGCAGCGAGAAAACAGGGAGCCAAGAGGCTTGCATTTGCTGTGAGTAATCCATCCTGGAACACAGTATAACAGTTTCATGTGGATAGGCAAAATTTAGGTGTAAAAGCTCCAACATGCCTTAAGGAGCATGTACTAAAGTCAGTTCATCAAGATGAGATATCTGTCATTACTGCGTGTATTAAGAAAGCCAAGAAGGGGATCCGCCGCTAAAGGTTATCTTCACTGCAAGATCTTCACAGGAGATTAGTTGTTGATGAGTCAGCAGACTGCTCATACTCGCAATTTACATAATATGTGCCACCCCACTTTTTCAAACCAGAAGATTGGGGGACATGTCTATACATGACATGCCTCAATCCTGAGCTGAAGCTTGAAGCTACAAAGAAGAAGCTGGATACAAATGTGACGCTAGAGATGCTTGCAAGCAAAGAGGATCAGAGTGAACTTGATCAACCAATTGAAAAAATCTTTAGGAGCGACCAATGCTTTGACTACTTGGAATGGTCGAAAGACAAAGGATTGGACACCAAGATTGTTACCTACCATGCCAAAAAGAACTCATCGCTGCAGTGCTACTGAATTTGCTCGAAAGGTGCCATTGATTTTATAGCACTGACAGCCCACTTCGAACGATTCCGATCGCATTACCCAGGCCTTGACGGGAAAGGCGTACGATCGCACGCGCACGCGCATACATGCCTGTTTCCTCCCAGCCGTGCGATAAAACACACGCCTCAAAATTGCATTTTCACGCTTAGACGTACGCGAAACACACACCTCAAGATCAGAACATGAATAAATCACACGCCTGGAATATTCTTCTGCTCACCTAATAGTCCAAGGAACCGTTTTCGAAGCACGCAACGTATAGTGGAACCCTGTGACCCCGTTTGAAAATCCCGCTCACAGTCTTTCAGGCAAACCGTGCCTGAGAAAGCCATGTTTGTAAAATTCGTAATGGGGCCGCGACAGCGGTGTCTCTGGTCGAACGAAAGCAGAAAGGTAGGGCAGGGACGTGTGATGGAACAGCTGAACTTCTACTTCTGATATGTCGAAGTAGTTTTGTTGCGAGCAGATATGAGTACATATATATAATATCTGTGTAAGTGTTGATTACCTCGATTTTGATTTTGTGAATTCACTATTTCTCTTATTTTACAACTGTGGACATGCATCGCTCGCACCTTTATTTTAAGGTGAACTCTGACCCCAAGACCCCCAGCTGCATAGTGCTCGCCTCCTTCACTACGCTCCAGAGGCTCGAAATCAGAAACGCACGTCTTTCAGACTTGGGTGTGCTTTTTAACGCACATCATTTGTAATACTTTTCTCAAGGCGTGCGGTGCACCGCACGAGATTGATTTTTTCCCGTCGAGGCTTGAGTACCGCAGAATTGCAGAATTAAAGGCTGCAATAAACCATCCTGAAAGCAGAGGAAAAGTGTCGCATAGACTCGTCAGAGAATATTAAACTCTATCAGCGTGGGTACTGGGAATTCCCCAAAAAAGATGACATTAGCATCATTGATATGAAATATGTGTTTTGTGGCCCGTGCTTACCAGTTGAAACATCCAAAAATGGATACAAATTTGATGAGCATGAAGTGCTGCACAATTAAATTTGAACCACTTGACCTTTCATATGCCATTTGCTGCTTACCATGCACTGAAGTTGATGACTGCTAGTTGTGTATACACAGTTCTTTGTTCCGTCACGTACGGGACCCTCTTGTTGTATCAGCAGTTTATTTTATTGGTTTGAACACACAGTGTAACATTATTGCAGTATAAGTATGTTGTGTAGACTCTATTTCCTTTCGTGTCCAAAGGTTTGATCATATATTGCTGTAGATATTGAGTCAAAAATACTAACTAATGCTAATATCATATCCAACTTATCTGTGCTTTACTTTCATTGCCTCTGTTTTACAGTTGACTACTACCAGTTTATGTGATACATTTGAAACTGGTGCAACAACAGAGGAGAGTTACCACAAATGTTGTGTATAATTATGTTCCTAGGATGTTCCTAGCACTTTTATTATGTTGCTGTGTCATATCTAGATTTTGTCACGTACGGGACACATTTGGATAAGAGATGTCAATTAATGTGGACCAAAGTCCATTGGCAGTGCTTGTTCTAATTCCACTGACTTTTGTGCTGTTGATGGTTGACATGTGTGGATTCTCGAAACATGAATTAAGAAATCTGGGTATGCATGCCTCAGCTTCAAACAAAGAACATTTATTGTTGATTTATTTTTTTGCACACATTAAAATAGTATTATACCTTCTAGTGAAGCTCAGATACATGCATATATATGTCAGAAAATGTTTGTGATGAATGGACCTCCTAAGGAGCTTACCATGGGAGCCTGTGTAAACAATCTCTGAGGTTTCACATTCTTATGGTTCTAAAATATACTCTGTGGCTACCCTTGGACAAAATTGCTGCACCTTAGGCTACTTGCATCACTGCAACATCTATATCAGATAGAAATTTGTAGACATTTTTTGGATTTGAGTCACTTAAATATGCACCTTCCTGAAAATATTGAGTAGTTATTAACATAGTTATGTTTCTTGACAATTTTTTTTGGCAACGGAGTCAGATTTTGTCACCACTTTGTTGCAAATGACCTAAATGTGGTGGTCGTACCTATTAACATACCCTATGATCAGGGTCGTACCCCATTAATAGGGTGGTGTCACTTGGCTATTTTCTGACAGGGAGTTATGTCATTTTTTGCTAAATTTTCGTTTTTTTGTCTCATATTTCACTACCTATTCATACTTCATTCAGTGTTTGATTTGATCTTGATTTGATTTGCTGATGATTGTGATACCTTTTTGATTTTGCTCCTTACTGTATTATGATTTTCAGCATTCCGTAGATTTTTGCCACATTAGAACTATCATGGCATCTGTGGACCCTATTCCAGGTATGTACGAACTTCCGTTTAGTATTTGTAAGTGCTGCTACGTATAGTTACCTTGGTTAAATCATCCTACTTTTACTGTATTTTTTCTACAATTGGCGTTTTTTTTAGGCAACATGCTACATAATTGTTTGGAGGCTTATGCAAATGTTAATGTGGTATTACCCATGAGTAGTTACCTGCAATTTTTTGGACTGATTTTCTTCAGCTTTCAAAGTATTTATTTTAGTATAACCCCGCAGGTTCTGAACATGTGTTATTCACCAGCTTTGCATGTGCAGCTGTTGTAGCTGAAAGGAAGTAGGTCATTTGTTTAGTGTGATCTTGTTCATTTGGGCTTGATATTGAAGAGTTTGTTCATGCCTAATGGAACTTTTGGTCTTATACAGATATTTGTTATGAGAGTGATTGACTTGGCTAAGTGGTGGCATTCAAACATTGATAGGCAAAAGGATACATAAGTCAATGTGTTTTTGATTAGAAAAAGTGTTACGTAGTTTGAAAACAACCTAGGTAGTTCATTTGAAGGCTTAGCGTTTTGAAGCAGACTTGCTGTATTGAAGCAGACATATTAGTTGGCCCAATGCCAGCCCTGTAAATTAAGCAAAATATGCGGCGGCAGAATTTTGCCGTTGTTGCCTTCCAGTCCGGCAGCAGTACGACGGCATAACATCAAAGTCATCGGGAAGCCGTACGTTTACTTTCGGAATGGGCAGGGAAGATGCCGTAGGACATCAACGGTGATCAGCCGTTGCTGCAGGAATCACAAACCTGAGCCCCGAAGGGCTAACTTCCACTCCAGCGTGGACTAGCAACTCCCATATACAGCGTATAATGAGGAGACCCTACGTCCGCAAATTGCCAAATGCTTGTTGCGCGCTAACTCACAAATGTTCAATACTGCACATGCCCCAATCGCTACACAGCTTATGCGTGCAACAAACAGTCAGTATTTACACATAACCTTGCGCATGCCTGGTAGTCTACCTATTCCCGACCCATTCATGCACTGGCTGAATATTCTTTTCTTGTAGCAGATAGGTCCAGTCACCGTAGTGGAACTTTTTGCATCTTATTATGAATAGGGCCAATGATCGAAGCAGAACAATTCCAGTGTAGGCAGCAGCCAAATGTTTTTGCGTCACATTATCTGCAGAGTGCCAGACAGAGAGATAACAGTATGTCTAATAAAATATTAATGACCCCTGATGCGTTTGATGGCGAATTCAATAGAATGGTTTCTTGTTTGTTGCATAAGTGAAGGTCCTTACGGCCAGATGAGAAGGAAATTTAAAGTGCTCCTAGATCAGGTCACTAATGTTAGCAAAGCTGTCCACGGAGTCACCAGTCTCGCTATTTTTTCCCCTTTTTGTAAGCATCGGTGTAACTTATTCTTACATGAGTAGTAGCAAAATGAAGAAGCTAGTTTATTCCCCTTGTTGTTTGTCTCACTTCAAGCAAGCCTACAACTGAATGTATTATTGGTCATACTTGCGCAATCATATTGAAAGTTTTTCCTTGCTACGATGAGATAAAGATCTGCATTGTAACTGGAGGAACAATGCATCTGAAAGCTTTTCCTGCTATCTTACGACGATCTTACGATGGGCTTACGATCAATGAAAACCAGGCTTGAGTCTGGTGAAAGTGATTACTACGTGAAACGAATGGACATTCGCTGAATGAAGTGGCAGGTGTTGTGAAAGCAATTACTAATCAGAAGATAGATTATCTTTGTGAATGTGGATGAGGTTATGCCATAAGAGGGCAGTGCAGATGTTCATACTGGCTACTGTAAGTCACTGATGAGAAAGTTACTGCTGCAATGCTAAAGAAAATGACGACAGCAAAATTTTGCCGTCGCAAACTTCATTTGCGTCTGCAAAACAGACGGCAAAGCTGAATGCCGTCATGGATTAACAGGGCTGCAATGCACTACTGTGAGGTCTCTATGTTTATGTTTATTCTATATTTAACGTTTTCAGACTATTCCCTGAACACAAAGAAGTTGATATGTGTCATTTAATGTCTCTTGATATCATAGGGAATAACATCTTGCAGAGAATATTAAAACATGTTGTTCTTTTGCTGTCAATGCTCATACAGTCTAGTGTATTCTGTAAAAGTTAGCAGTAGTGGAATTGCTGCCTATTTTCCCACCATTTCCCAGTCGGAAGAGCCATCAATTTTCTCTCGAAAAATAGTCACAACTTCCCTAGAAATGCTGGACAACGCCAAACAGTTTTGTATGGGGATAATGAGTTCATCCAAATCCAGGTATGGATCTCACACTGATGAGGTCAACTTCCATTCCCTGAGCTGTTGATAGAATAAATTGATAGATAGAACATAAAATTGGTGCGTGGATAGATTCATATATAAGTAAAGTAACAAAGCAGTGACAGGTTTCTGTGAAATCCCCATTTAAGTGTGTCCATTTTAGCTCTGATATTTCAATTTCTCATTCACATACATGATGTTTATGTTTTGCATTATAGGATCATAACCCTTAGTAGCAGTTTGTTTTCGAGAAACATACTACTTAAGTCCAAGACCTATTGTAATTCCATGGGTATACTCGTAGTCAGTATGTACTTACTCCTCTCTTGTGGCCAGCTTGTTTCCTGTTCAAGCAGAAGGAATGTTAGTGACGTAGAGTGATTTCTTGATATACCGGCAATTAATTTATCAAATTATGAACCAACATAGTAGATTTCTCTAAACCAAACGAACTTGCCAGACTCACCATCAATGTTGACCAGGAGCACGCTACCAAATTACATATTTAATAATGTGGCAAGATTTCCTTGCTCTCTGTGATTCTGTGTTACTTCCATAATCAAAATAGATCTTTATTGTTGTTATAACCATGCCGTATTTGGCTAAGGAACTGGGTGTCTATTTTTGGCATTTTCTATTCTGCTGTTGTATTGGTTTCTTGTAGAGCGAAGTCTGGGATTTTTTGCGAACACTGCCAAGCTTGGCTCTCTGCCTGTATTCTTCTGTTATTTATGCATGGTATTCCTGTCCCCTGTGTGGAAGAGGCTTTCATCTCCTCTTGATTTGAAACAGGTGAGCATTGTACAGTACTGTTAAGGATAGTAGCACATCTTAATTGTTTCTGACATTTGCAACTGATTAATTCGATGTGCCATGGCTACATTGCTTAACTTAGTTATTGCATTAGAATCAATTCCTGCTAAACAACTATTTCCTGGTATTGTCTTAACCCTACTCAGGTCGGGCTTTTTTTGGCTGGTGTACGGCCGGGGGAGGGGAGCAGATTCCGCCACCCTTTGAAAAGTACCTGCTAGGCTATGAAACTGATACAGCATCTAAAACGGCCAATTAGGAGTGGAATAAACCTAAAATCACACTGTCCTGATCACTACAGTTGTCTCAATCAAGAATCTTGTTAGGTACACTTTTTCAGGATTGGTCAAATTTGCATCATTTTGCTGAAGAATCGTGCGACAGCCTTTTTGCCACCTGTGATTACCCTAAACATAATCCAATGCTAATGAAACTTACACATAGCTTCACCATGCTACTAAGGAGTTAAATGAAACAAAAATGGTGTTTCCTGGATCTATACTTCAAGCCCAACAAAGGTTTTTTCGAGATAAACACATCCATATTTTGGAGAATTTTTGACGTTTTTTCAACCAAATCGTCCTAGAAATATCTTCACCTGGCAAAATTGACTGAAAACCCAACAACAAAACCCATCTGTTTTGGTTTGCATGTTGTATCTCGTCCCTACAATTTTCTTGGAAGCGCTTCTATATTTAGACTAGCAAGTCTCTCTCTCTGAAACTTTGAAAGAAATTTAAATAATTGACCAACTCAACACCACCTATTCCACTTGAAGAAAACGGAGGGAGAGAGTAGTGAATCTCGGCAATCAGAGCAATCTTGCCATGCCCATTTGTTTATGGCAGCTGTGCCGCCTATCGATGATTAGCCCGTGCAAATTCAATGCTTCTTGCTGCAGATGTGTATCACTCTAGCCGTAATTACCCCGTCGCAAATCAGCGAACTGAAAATGTCAATCATTGGGACAATACTTGATAGCTGGAGCATTGATGGAAACAATAGGTTTCTGCAACCAAGAATTTTTGCGTGCACTGGGCGTTCGACCAGTGTGACGAAAATAGCATTGCCGATTTTCACTAGTCCCTTTGGCCCTGCGCGCACAGATCTCTGATTTTTTGCTAGTCGGAGATAGTCATGAATTAGCGTGGGAAAATTAGCATACCTGTCGCAAAGTGTGACTATCTCAGGT
>JAOBRC010273685.1:0-13843 GCA_027575255.1 Scolionema suvaense
ACTTTTCTGGGCCCTGTGAAGCGATGGGGATAGTTTTCCTTACTAGAAGGTGCAGGTCTTCCAATAAGGTTCGGCTGCAGGTTGAGACTGCACTGGTTCGTAACGACGTAGGAACTTGCGATTGCGTACTGTTACCCTTCCCAATCCATGCACACGAACAGCATACTGATGGAACTGTCGCACTTCAACAACAGTGCCTGTCTTGTCCCATTTGGTAGGGTATGGATCGGTTTGATTTTGTATTCAAACTTGATCACCTACCTGCAGTGGGGGTAGTTGCTTTGTGTATTAACCCTATTCATGACGGGGCGGGGGGGGGGCGGCGGATCACGCCACAAAAATTTTTGAACGATTGCCACGGGTGAACGAAACGTGTTAAACACGTGAAACCTGGTGACTTTTCCTAAAATTTATCAAGGAACACGAACATGAAGTCATTTTGGGTCTGAAATGCACCGTTCGGGGGGTGTCGGTCATTTTTGGGAGGTACTGGGTCAAAATTTGGACTTTTTCTTGCAGATTTTTCGAATTTTCCGAACAAATTTGCTTTGGACGTGGATTTTTTTACTCTTTTTATGAAGAGATGTTAGATACGATAAGAAATACACAAAAAATAGTGGTCACTACCCGTTTCGGTGGCGAAACATTGCGATTTTGACGAATTTTGACGAATTTTGGCCAAAATTATGACATCGTTGTACATTCTTGCTGACGTCAGCAAAAATAATTGGAGTATCAAAATGTTTTTGATATCATTTGATAGAAATAATATAGATGCATATTTTTGCCGAAGGGCTTTGTTATATCTTGCTTAGTTACAAAGTTTCAAAATACCCCGGCCTGAATAGGGTTAAGTTAGTCGTTCAGCAATTCTCTGATGTCTATTGCGCAGAGCATCTTCCTGAGCATTCAGTGTATCTCTCCATGTGTGGTGAGGCTCGTAAAGACCTGGCAAGACTGGAATAAAGTCTTTTATTGGTGTACCGAAGAGGCACATTGCTGGCGATAGGCGAGTAGTAGGGTCAGGCGTGTTGCGGTATTGTAAGATGGCTCATACTTGAAAGAACTTGGTGGTCGCTTATGCTGTTAATTCAGGGCCACCGTCGGTCGTGGTTTCATCTGGAATCCCGTAAGTGGTTAATATATTTCGCAGATGTGCAACAAGGCCGACATCACCATTCTGAGCACGTTCTAAAATGGGCCAGTTTGAATATCTGTCAACCACGACAAGATAATTTGTTCCCTGGTATGTAAAATAATCGGCGCACGTGCATTGAAACAGGTAAACAGGCATGGTCAAAGGAACAGGGGATGCATTCGGCTGAGAAGGTGCATTTCTAAAACAGTCATTGCACTGTTCTCTGAGTTTTATTATGTCTGTTGTGATACCGGGCCAGAACATCCTAGAATCTGCTCGAGCAACCATGTTTGATACACCTTGATGTGCAGAATGAGGAGATGATATAAATCTTGCTACGTAAAGAAACAGGAACAATGATATGACTTGTGTACATTGCAACGCCATCAATTGACCATCAATGTGATCTGAACTAATAGAAGTCTTGAAGTGTAGGAGGAAGTTTACTTCGGCAAGGCGGGAAGCCATGTTCTATCGTTTTGATTAAGTCAGTTGTGTGACTGTCGCCAGAGGAAGCTTCTTTTATGGTCTGCCATGTTACTAATGCATTCAGAGAGGTTAGCGCAGATATGAGGGATCCGTGCAGCCCTGTTTCAGCAGAAAGGGATGATTCAGGTGACATTGTATGCTCTCGAAGCACAGAGAGATTGAAACGTGAAGAGTTAGCATCTATATCGTCGGTTAATGGTATTGTGTCAGCATCATGGTCATGACATGGTTGCCTTGAGATAGCATCAGCGACCTTGTGTTTTACACCGGGTATATGAATAACGCTGAACCTATATCACGGGGTGTTTTATTTGATGTTGCGAAGTCTAGGGTTTTCTATGTCGTTCAGAGATCGATTGCTGAAGATCTTGAGCAACGGCTTGTGGTCGACTGATACAGTTAAGTTCTCGCAACCGAGGACAAAGAAACGTGCTTTGCGGAGTCCGTCCATCGCAGCCAGGGCTTCTCCTCAATTGGAGCACATTTAGCTTTGCTTGGTTGTGTGAAGCGACTCCCAACAAGTGTTATTTGCCAACCCGAATTGCACCAAAATGGCTGTATTTTACGACACGAGCAATGTTCTTGAAGAAGCAAGAAGCCTACACTATCCCTGGACCAGTCTGTTGCGAGACATGTCGGTCTAGATTTGTCGAAGATCTGGACACCGTGCTCTATCTCGCGATGATAGTATTCTTGGATTCGTTGAAGAGGAAGTCGAGGCCTTCTGTCCAAAGAAAGAGCGTGCCAGGCTTTAGCAGGTGGCGCACTGGTTGCATACACTTTGATGAGGCAAAAGCATATGAAACTTGATTCACCAGCCCGAACCAAGAGCGTACATCTGTGATGCAGGTTGGGATTGGGAAGTGACGTATCGCATTAAAGTACGTCTTCGCGGGTCAAACAATGTCTGTCGTCATCTCGAAACCAGCAAACTCAACGGTATACTCTCCAAACTGGAACTTGTCAGGATTGAGGATAATCCCATGTTTTCCACAGGTATCAAGCCACTTCACTGCCTGCCAGAAACTAGCTTCAAGACTGTCTGACCTCAATAGCGCATCATCAACGCATTTGGTTTTGTTTGCGATGTCGGCTACTATGCCATCAAAGCGAAGTGTATGCCCATCCCCCGAAGCTGCATATCTTTGGGGGGTAGCTTTATAAATGTAACGTCCCCAAGGGGTGATGAAGGTGGTGTAGTGGCGATCATCTGCATGTAGACGCACGCTGTGATAACCATTCCAACAATCAAACACAGTTTTCTTCTTACCATTGGGGACCAAACAAGCTTGATGGAAGGGAGATTGGGTGTGGTGCATCTCTCTGATTGCATGTGCGTTGAGCAATTGAAGATCAACGGTCTTGGTTGGTCTTGGTTTCCCGTTCTTTTTTGTACAAATGACCATTCTGTGGCACCATGTCACAAGTTCTCCAATGGGGAAAGGTTCGATTACTCCAAATCTGACGTCTTGATCAAGTCCTGACTTCACGTCATCCTGCTAGTGGAGTGGGACACGTATGGGTGTATGGAAAGTCACAGGGGTAGCATTTGGGTCGACCATGAGACGGAGTGTGGGTCCTTCCATGGTTGGCAGTGGTTGATGGTCTCAAGTGTTGAATGAACTTGACCTGTAGTACTCAAGCAACCGTTGTTAGAGTTTCGACCGGTTTGCTTCTGTAGCTGGGAATGAAAGTTGTGATGGTCTTGAAGGTGGGGGACGACGGCGTGGGCTGGTCCTTTGAGAGGTTAGCGCGCTGTGGGGAGGTGAGTTGAGAACATCACATTTACCATTAGGATTGGTTTCTCCTACCACAGGAAAGAGCGAGGTGAGCATTCCAAGTTGAACTCAGGCTTCGCGGCAAAGAAATATTTTCTTTGAGGAATCAGTCTCAAAGGTTATCTGGTGAGTTTGTACTAGTGTTCCTGATTGTGACGAGCCAGTGAAATGTAAGGTCACAGCACCACGGATCTTGATGCTTGATTTATTGGCGGTGTGGATGCGCATACGTACAGGAATGAGATCATTCGTGCCAAAACCAAGGTCTTTTATTGCGTCAAGGCCTGCGAGGCAACTTTAGCAGCCGGTATCAGCCATGACAGGGACTTGCACAGACGACGTTTTGGCTTTCAACTGGAGACCTAGAGCAGCATAGTCTTCAGTATGTGCAGAGACAGTCATGGTGATGAATGGTTGAGGCTTTAAAGGTTGACGAAACCAACAGTTTTGCTGGTTGTTGTTGTGGTGGTCCAGTGTGATGCCATCTACAGAACAAGGAATAGATACTGTTGTCGCCGCATACAACGTTTCAAAGACTGCACTTTCTTCTTGTGAGGCTGATTTCTCAACATTTCTCTTCTTAGAACGACACATGCTTTCAAAGTGGTGGGGTCGCTTGCAATAGTCGCCATGTCTATTAAATGTATGGCACTTTACTCTCCGCATGGTTGCTGAGGCGTTTTTCTCATGACCAGTTTTCCCACAGTACGAGCATGTTTCGGTGCTTTGCTTTGTTGTTTATTCTTTTGATATTGGCTCCGGGTGCTTTCCAAGCTGTGTGGGGTGGTGAGTCTGTGTGCAGAACGTTTACCAGCGTCCTTCGCTTTAATGAATTTGAAGACTTCTTCCAGTGTCATATCCTGGTTAACGTTACCCAGTAGGTCTGACTGAATGTCTCTGTCAGTAATCCCTCGAATGAGAACATCTCTTAGCATCTGGCCGGTGTAGTTGACGATGCTATTGCATGATGGACATTCGAGGCTGTATTTGCATACACCAGCCTGGCCACGCATGCGTGCCCCGTATGATCGAATCGTTTCGTCACGATCTTGGCCCATCTCGTAGAGTGCCACACGGGCAATCATGACATTCTATTCTCGAACTGCAAGTGTCTTGCTGGCCATCAGTACGTCTTGCTCGCTTTTGCGAGTCTAGCTGCCACCAGCGGAACAGGTGAGGTCCTTGCGTAGGTCATCATCACAGCAGCTGTATGATAAGGTCTTTGCCTGTGACGTTGTTGGCATCTTTGTAGTCTTGCCATCTTGTCAGGAAGTACGCCCAGTCTTCACTCGAACGAACTGTCGATAACGTTGGGCGTTTTACTTTTTCCTGTTTCGATGAGACAATTGGTTGACTTGTAGTTTGTGTAGCATGGACACCAGTGTAGTGTATGCCACCTCGTCAGACACATCATTTGTGGTGAAGGTATAGTCAGGAAAAGGGCACTGATGTACAGGCATCTCCAGGGAGAGAGAGTAGGACAAGCTATGTAACAGAAACCTCTCTTTCCTTGTTAGTCCCCGATAAGGAGGGTGCCTGTAATATGCTGATTTGACGCCTCTTTTAAATCTTCACCAGATACAAATCGTCGCTAGTGTTGAACACGTCAGTAAATGCAACCAGAGCATGTCATCGTTTTCAGTGGGCTTACGATCATAAATAAGTACTTGCATTATTTCTGTATATGCATTTATTCACATGTTTACGAATGATCGTAAGCTATAATAGGTGGAAGGAATTAGTGCAAGTGTATTAAAACAACAATAATAATAATAACACCAACAGAACAACAGTCAGTGCAAGTCAAGTAACCAGTGAAACACAATCTTGTTTAAAATTGAGAAAAGGCAAGATGGTGGCGAAGAACAATGGCACCTGCCACATTTTGCAATATCCAACCCGAGAAGGAAACAACAAAGACCAGGATTGTGTTTGATGCATCAGCAAACTATGAAAGAGTTTCTATGAACGGTGCAATCTACCCTGTACCAAAACTCCAACAAGACTTGATGGATATTCTACTCCGATTCAGAAGATTTACTATTGCAGTAGTTTGTGATGTAGCAGAAACTTACTTACAAATTGGGCTGGCCTATAAAGATAGACCTAACCATTAATTCTTGTGGAGAAATTTGGATACATCAAGATCTCCAGATATATACCAATTTAACTCTCTGGTTTTTAGTGAAAACAGTTGCCCATTTCAAGCGCAGTTTGTAACCCATCAACATGCCGAGACTCCGATGAGCAAAATGCCAAGGGCTGCTGAAGCTGACTGAAGTCGACATATATGGACGACAGCTTAAGACTTTGCAAATACAGAACAAGAGGGCATAAATCTATATCGTCAGCTTTCAGACCTTCGGACATCGGCTGGGATGCATGCCAAAAAAGGGCTGTCAAACTCGGAGCGTGTCCTTGGGTCTATTCCAGGGGAAGATGGAGCTGCCGATGTAGATATTGAAAAAGGTAGTTTGTCATCCACGAACAAACTGGGAGTCATGTGGAAAGCCAAAAACAAGACATTTTTACTTTCAAGAGTGATCTATAGACACACAAACAAGACATAACCAAGAGCAGTTTTCTAAGAAAGATATCAACACTCTTTGATCCACTTTGATTTCTTGCACCCTTCGCAATCCGAGGAAAGGGTCTGATGCAAGATACCTGGCTCTCCAAGATAGATTGGGATGAACCATTGGATGACACACTTGGATCAAGAATCAGAAAATGGCATGAACATGCACCACAAACTGCTAAGATCCATGTGCCAAGACGCCTACTGCTTCAGAAGGACATAGTAGAGGTAAACACTTCATCTTTTTAGCGATGCGTGGACACATGCATACGCTACTGCGCGATATGCCAGAGTCAGTTATCAAGATGGTGGTATCACAGTTTGTCTGATAGCTTCAAAGGCCAAAGTAGCACCTCTACTAGACTAGAAGTCGTTCCTAAAAAAATTCGTGCATCTAAAGATTTAAAGTCATCACAGTCTTGAAACGGGAGGAACGACTAGCACTACTCGGTCGCTTCTTTCTCATGTGCCCAAACTATTCACTAGAACTCGGGCCCATAGACGGATGTAGCGTTTGTATTCAAACAAAGTTTTTTTTTATCCCCTATCACCAAAGTTTTTATTGCGTGTACTATTCATACATTGACCCCCTGAAGACTCACCTTCAGCGCACCCAGACGAGATGCAAACAATGCATGCGATCTCCAAATACCACCCACAAAATTACTGCCTGTGTAGTGTCCATAGAAATCGCCAGTCAGAATTCTGGCTGGCTGTATGGGAGAATTGTGTGGTGCTTATCAGGAACACTTTGATTTGCTAACCTTAAGGTACTAGTCCCATTCTCAGTTTGTCAGTCTGTTTCATTGACCCGTGTGCTGTGGCTCTTATTAAGAATGGGACTACACTAGTCTACATCTCTACATGCAGTCGGCATCCCACGCCTGGAGCTACTTGGTGCTATGCAAAGCGTCCGTCTTGCAGATAATATTCGGAGAGTGCTCGAAGTACCGCAGACCTCTACATATTTCTGGAGTGATAGTACTGCTGTACTGTTGTGGCTGAGAAACCGTAGTCGTATCTCAAAGACCTTTTTGCCGACAGAATTCCCAAGATATAACAGAGTACAAGGGTGGAAAACTGGAACCATGATCCATCAAAGGACAACCCTTTTGATCATGCAACACGTGGTTTACTGTGGAGGATTCGCAAGACAACAAGTTATGGTGGCATGGACCTGAATCTCGTACTCAACCGGACACAGATTGGCCAAAAGTAACTGAAACACAAGAAGCCTACAAGGAAGGAAAAAGGGCGAAAGTTGAACGACCTACTACAAATATATAGCTATATAAGCTATATAAGCTATAATATAACTAGGAAGCCGCAAGATTCAAGATTGAACCCTGAGAATTTCTCATCGTGGATCAGACTTCAACGAGTGACAGCATGGGTAAACCGTCTCATTTACAACATACAGCTCCCGTCAGACTGCAGGCAATCGGGTGACTTGTCATCAGCAGAACTCCTTGACGCTGAAGTAAAAGTCATCCAATCAGCATAATTGGACGTGTTTTTGAAAGAATTTCAAGCCTTGAGAAAGGAGAAGCAAATCACAAATGATAGTAAGTTACTCGCATTGAATCCTTTTATCGATGCAGATGGCTTGATCCGAGCTAACAGTCGTTTGATCCACGCTGGATAACTACTTTAAGATACCAAGTTTCCTATCATCTTACCTACAAAACACTGGACAACGAAATTGATTGTGAGGAAATACAATTCGAGGGATGTTCATGCTGCTGAAACAAATAAACAATTAGCAGCTGTTTCTGTACGTTTCTGGATATTATCTGGGAGAGAAAAAATCAGGCGTGTAGAATCGAAATTCTTCAGATGCAGACGAAGAAAGGCAAAAACTGCATCACCGATTATGGCCCCATTTCCGAAAATGCGAATGCAAGTTCTGGAAAGAGCTTTTGCTTGAAAGGTTGTGGACTTCGCTGGACCTTTTCTTAATATTCTTCAAGGCAGAGGAAAGAAGCGACAGAAAAGGTATCTCTGTGTTTTCACATACCTTGATTTACGTGCAGTTCACTTGGAGGTTGCATATGGCTTGCACATCGATTCGTTCCTGAATGCGCTTTACCGAACGACTTGTCGAAGAGGAATGCCACAACACATGATGTCAGATAATGGGACGAATTTGTTTGGAGCTGCAAACGAGATGAAAGAGCTAGTGCAATCGATGGACAAAGAAAAGCTGATCAGGCATTCTACAAACAAAGGCATGACATGGCATTCCATTCCTCCATTTGCACCACATTTTGGGGGAGTGCATGAAAGCATGGTAAAGTCTGCCAAAAGAGAAATCTACGAAGTCATGGGCCATACTGAAGTCAATGACGAGGAGCTTACTACTACCTTCATAGGAACTGAAAACTTACTCAATTCGTGACCCCTTACATCTCAGTCAGCTGACCCAGAGGATGATCTACCACTCACTCCAAATCATTTGTTTCATGAGAAAGTTGGTGGGCAAATTGCACCTGGTGCTATTGTCTGCACAACATACAATCCAAGACCCAGATGGAGACGTGTTCAAGAGCTGATCCGACATTTCTGGAAAAGATGGATGCAAGAGTGGATGCAAGAGTGGATGCAAGAGATCCCTACGCTGGCCAAACGACAAACGTGACAGCGAGAGGAAGAGGACCTGCAAGTTGGATCGATCGTACTTCTTGCTTCGTCAGATATACCCCGTGGTCATTGGCCTATAGCTAGAGTGACAGAGACCTTTCCGGGAGCTGATGGACATGTTTGTACTGTTTTTCTTGAAGCAAACGGAAAGGAATACATCCGGCCTATCACGAAGATCTGTCCGATGGGGATACGTGCTTCCAACAAAACAGAAGACAATGATGGTAAGACCTCATTGTAAGGCGGGAGCATGTATAAAGCAATTCAGGTCAACTAACCTGAAGTCAACAAGCATACCTGGCCTGGCAGCTGCTACAGGCTATTACCTGTCTTAAGGAATTATTGTTAGGTGTTCAGGAGCAGGACACACTGAGAGATAAGTCAACACCAACAGCAAAAAAAGGAACATAATTGTCAGACAGCACTAAGTACCTGTCTATTGTAGATGTTTATGTTAACTGGATTATGTTTCCACATGTATACAGCTTACATTTTATTGACGTTGGCTTAGTTTGATTAGTTTATGTTTTTGTATAAATAGAACTAAGTTTTGACTTAGTTCACTGTTCCTAATGTGTTCATCTGACTTCCAAACAGCCCTGCTTTGTTCAGTCTTCCCCAGTCCCCTATTCTGAACAAAAAGAATACTTTCTCAGCAAAATAGTATGTTTGATACCACTCGATAGATAACTGATTAAATCTGACCACTCCAAAAGCATAAGCTCTACTGAGAATCAGATGCTTGTAAATTTTGACGTAAGAAGAGATGGGCAAGCACTCGAACGTATATAGGGAACTACAATTATAAAAGGTCACAAATTATTGGACGTTCTGTATTTTAGCCCATATTATAAGTCATGGTCCTCCAATATCTGATCGCAATTCTAAAACTACTGGCAAAGTCGAGATGATCATCCGATTTTACTGCTATAGCAAGATAAGAAGTAACAAACGAGCATGATTTCATGGTTAATACATTTCCATAACTCACGTAAAACAGCTGTAAATAGTCATACTTGATAAATGGTCGGAAAAGCACAAGACTCAGAGTAAAATTTTGAGACAAGAAGATACTTCTCAATTTATATCGAAATACTTCCAACGCCTTAGCAGCCATCTTGAGCATAAACATGAACACACTAAGTTATATCAGCTTATGAAGTAGCTAGGCAATCGAAATTTCAAACCATTGAAGTACTCAAAACTACAATCAGCGACAATCAAACCACTCATCAATATATGGGTCAGTACGCTCTAATTAGAAAATTGTCACAGTGGCAGCATCAATCGTTTCAAGCCTACACAGTTGAAAAAGTAATACAGGTAGGCGAAGCAGCTAGAAGAAACAAAATGGAGGACCAAACAAGACAAAAAAAACAACTAATATACAGGCTAAATGAGAAACAGAAAAAAGTACTACAACAATGTCGAGTAAATCACATTACAATATTATGAAAACATTATCACGCTCCATCTGAAACTTCAGGTTTGACTTTTCAATGATGATACGATATGCATCTTTGATCATTGAGGAGCTCTCCTGAGGACTACTGTCCCTAACAGAAAAGTCTGTAACCGATGCTATTATCAAGATGTTCGGAAATAGCTGGCGCCGTTTTGCTGCCGGAGAGATGCTCAATCACCCGAGTCTCTTGTCAGCCCAATATACTGGGAATCACACGTAGCCCATACAATTTATACACGACATTACGTGTGATGGGAAGGTCATCCTTGACACTAAAATACGTTTTGACTCATCAGCTGGTGCCAATTTTTTCTATGCGGTTATTAATGATCAGCATCCTAACATTAAATTTAATTGTGGCCATAAAATTTGCTGTTGGTTGCCGTTTTTAAGCCTGGTTCCCACTGCGGCGTAAGCCTTGGTTTGGCTTGGACATATCATGTTGACAAGCCTGCTGACGCAATGGGCGCTGTATTCGTTTGCCGTTTTTGATTGACAACTGGCTGCGTATGACATGTCGACCAAAAGGAAAAAGACTTCATTTTTTAAAGACCAGGCTTGTCTAACTTCATTGTTTTCCAAAGCAATTTCGGACAAATGGCCCACATAATCCACATATACTGTGTTTGGGTGAACTATACAACCCCCAATGACTGCTCCACTGCTCCACTTGCACCATTTCACAAAACGTCCACCTGGTCAGCCAACTTTAACACTAAGAAAAAAAATGTCAATTAAAGTGAAAATGACAACGCTTATCCCGGAATGGTAACGCTCTCGACATAGCCAAGCCAAGCTTTGATAACTAGCCAAGCTAACTTTTACGCTGCATTGGAAACCAGGCTTTAGATGTTATGATTAATAATAGTAAATCCTCCATTTTCCGCATCTGCTTGTTGCAATTCTACATTCACTGAAATTTTGACCCACTTCAGCAGCTTCACACCTTCTAAATACAAGTTTAATAAGACGCCTTCATCAACTTAGGGTCGACTTTCACAATTCCTCAAAAAACATGTAAAGCAGGGACGGCGCCACGGATTTCAATGAAGGGGGCCACATGAAATCTGGGGGGAACCGATGACGTAAGACAGTGAACTATAGTATGCTATATTCAATATAATAAATAAATCTTTAAATGTCGAAAAAGTGGGGGAGTGGGGGCGCAAGGCCCCCCCGGACCCCCTAGTGGCGCCGTGCCTGTAAAGGCTAGTGATAAAATACAACCTACTATTGATGGTAATGCCATTTCACTGTGTTGCAAGCTTCCAACCATCGGACGTAATTCTTGGTGTACCCAAGCAAAACTTAGCTAAGTCACTTGCTGGTACGTTCTGTGAAACCGTTTCCATTAAACTTGTATGTACCCCTTCAAAATAAGTAACTATTTTAGCACCAAGGCTTACTTTCCTATCACACGGAAGTCTCTTTGGCTGAAAACCCGACACTTGTAGACTCGTGTGATTGACATCTCTCTGGTAGCAAAACTGCAATAGCTTTATCCCATCATCTTGATTATACCGCTGTTTATTGGGAACTGTACAATACTGATTTCTTTCTGCTATAGATACTAGCCTTCATGAGAGCGCTTTGAAGATCAAAGAGGGATATCATAACATCACTAAAAAGCATGCCTGAATGCCCAAGTAAAGCATGATAATGATTTCATATTACTGTAATGTGACTTACTTTGTGCTGTTATCTTGTTTTTTCTGTTTCTTCGTCTGTCTGCATTATACGTTTTTTCTGTCTTGTTTGGTCCTTTTGACTTGGTACTTTTTTCAAAAGTTTAGGTTTAATGGGCTTTGCTGCCCTTTTGACAATTTTCTGGTCCCGAACATGCTGATCCATTTGTTGCCGAGTGATTAGCTTGTCGCTTAATCAATTCTTTATACTTTCATTGATTCGAATTTTGATTGTCTAGCTAATTTATAAACTGTTGTAACTTAGAGAGTTTATGGTCATTCTGAAGATAGCTGCTGAGGCAGTTGAAACATATCGATATAAATCGAGAAGTGACCTTCGTACTTCCTTCATAATAGAAAAAATCTCGAAACGCGGGCGTGATCATAAAATGGGGCCTCCACTCCTTCTCGTTTTCAAAGACCTAAAATCGGATCCGTCAAATCCAGTCGGGCGTAGTATGATAATATCATTAGGCTACTACTTGTAGGATAGAAAGTGCTGTATTTTGCGTTTGCCTCAATATATTTTGCCCAAGTTTATTGCTCAAACGAAATAAAATATGTGAACCATGTCTTAATCTTTCATCACCCTGCACCATGTCCAAACTACACCCCAACCTAAGATTATTGGAAGCATTCTACAGGTCGCCATTATTTCCATCCCGCCCAAGTAAAAAATTCTGAAACAGTGATCCAACAACAAAGTACATTGAAAAAAGCTCTATCTCGATAATTTCATTCATGATTGACATTTTTGTTTCCGGACTGCTGAGGATGCACGCAGATAATTACGAATTCTTTACAAGAACGTGAAGAATAGGTTACAATTGTTTTATTTCCCTTTTCCATCAAAATAATTGTGGCTTTAGTATCTGGTATCAGTATAAAAGAATTTACAATTTTTAAACGAATTTTCTACACCTTACAGGTCAGTCAATTTGATTTTCACGACACCCAAAACTGATTGTTCCCAGTCTGATGATATGCTGTATCTGCCCTTTAGGACAAATATCACTTTAGCATCAAGTGGACTTTTCAATCGATCCACCAGGGAGCCTTCACCATCAAATTTTTTGGCTAATCGTCATCACGCAATGAATTATGGGATAGCCAGGGAGCAATTTCCTCTGCGGTGATGGCTGCCATCCACGAAGAAGGAGATCACTTTGATAGCGAAAGTGCACAGGTAGCTACTTGTTAATGGCAAATAGCAAAATTGATCATTACACAAAGTCATTGCTTTTGTCACTGAATCAAATAAATGTTTTGTGTGCCCCAAGGTCATCCCACTAGGCGTCGCATGGATGACAATTTGCGGAAAGTTCTATGATATGTGAAACCAGCCCGTATTTGTTGATATTTAAAATTAAAAGCTTTTACATAAATATCTCATCAGCATATATCATGACTCAAAATCTGAAGGCTGCGAAAATGAAAATCAGATGCTTTGTACAGCCTAAGAGTGCGTTTAAAATACTCTTTGCCTTTTAAAATGGGGAAAACTTGACTGGTTCAGTTTTTTTTTCCTTTATACGATCAGGCAACACGTTATGCCATCAGCACATTACTGCTAACACAGAACCTGAATTAACCATTTTTTTTCTTTTTATGACATCTTAATATGTCCGTTTTTCCTGCTTGGTCGTGTTTCAATTCGTTTTACCAGCAGTACTGAAGAGCATTTTTCTGAAATTTGAATTGCCTCATGTGTCCTAACGGTAACCAAATACTTACTTACCTATATTAAGACAAATGGAATCTAAGTGAGAACGAAATATTATCAATTAATTCTGATCAGTCTTACGTACACCCATACCACACCCTACCCCACCCAAGGCAACTATTTTACACGACGCAACTTTAACTATTCCAGATAAAAATTATTTCTGCATATTCCTGTTCAGTCTTCTGAAACAGTGTATCTGTTCAAAGAATCAAATTTACAGGTTCATCGTCGCACGTCTATACTATTTCGTTATATTTTGCGAACGTGGGAAATCGCACGTTCTCAACAGTTGAAATTGGGACACGTGTAACGATAAACTTTACAGTTTCTATTGAAACAGAAAA
>JAOBRC010273796.1:0-13842 GCA_027575255.1 Scolionema suvaense
ATGCTCATCCTTCTAGCATGCTATTTTTGCAACAGAATGTGCTGCATGCTTAGTTATAACCCACATGCCCACCCACCTCTTGTTTTGCGGGGTATCCAAGTGCACTATTCTTACTTGATGATGATCAGAACACATACAAAAGCTCAAAATTAAAATGTTCAAAGACATTCTGGCAGTGCAAAGACACACTACACTAACTTGCATGCAAACATTTCACAGGAGTAAGCCTAAGCATGATACACACACAAGCAATATGGCTGAACTTACACCGCTTAGGACCAAACTGTGGATGGTATGACTTTGCTGACCACATCAGAAATTTTACAAAGCATGTTTAGCTCGCGAAAAGCAGGCCTGGCCAAAAGATACAGTTCACAAACGTACAAGCTCCATGGAAATGTTCACTGACTATCACTTGGCAATTTGGCGGACTTCCCTCACTCTAATCGAATCACCCTGTACATTTTGGAAGCCCAAATATCAGCACTCTCATTAGAAATTTGTAGCTAGTGAAAATCAGGCTTATGACATATTAGGAGCCACCCGCAAATACATATGAGACAGATAAAAGCATAGCTCATCACTCTACCCCTGAACCAAAGCTTATTGAGTTATGAAAAGGGCATATTCCTTTTTCAGCCCGTTAAAGTGGCCCATCTCTATAGCCAACAAACACAATCTCGGAAACATTTTTTGGCCCATTTCCAGAATACTTGTGCATTGACATTAAACTGACTACCTTGCCTTTCTGACTCCCCTCCCCTTCTGAACAATGATGCTTTCATGGCTGCACACAGTCAGCAAGACAGAAAGATATCTTTACTTTGGTGTTTCCATGGGAGGGCGTAAATATTTAGATATTGATTGATTTCGATCCAAGTGCTAATATACTTTGTCCGAGGATGTAGGCTTGAGGGACACATTGTGCCCCCTGGTGGTTTTTGTGACACCAAAATTTTTGCCGGCGCCGTAAGGGCGCCGTTTTTGCAGACTTTTCCCCAAATTTATCTACGGTTCATATAAAACATACCGCATATCAATATGTATCATAGTTTTTGAGATATCGATATTTTTCGGACATGATTGTAGTAAATCCTGGTCAAACCCTTACAGCATTGTCTCCGGATTTTGCAAATGTGGTTTTGAGTGCTATCAACTCTTGAGCACTGCAGGACAAGACAAATGACTTTGAGGGAAAACGTTACATGCCATGTTGTTGGTGGTATAATGTAGTTTATGTGTGCCAAATTTCAACCTCCAACTGTTGCGGGTGGCTAATTACCGAGGTGGTGCAAACTCAGCCCCCCCCCATACTCTGTACTTCTCGAAAAAGCCCACACTATGTAGGGTTAACCCTACTTAGGTTGGGCGTTTTGAGGATGTATAAAGGCTGGGGGGGGGGGATAAATCGCGTCCCTCAATATTTTTCGTATGGCATATAGTATAGTTATGAAACTTAGAGGGTTAGTAGTTCTTGATAAGAACTCTCCAAAAATACCCCATTGACCCATGCCATTGTTCTATTGTCTACATAAACAATGATTTTGTATTCCGGCAATGCTGACGTGCGGTCAGAACAGGCAAAATCGAAATTAATATTTAATGCAAATTAGGGCCGTAACACGCATTTATATGCATCAAAATGTTATGCAAAGCACTCTGCGAGCCATTAGTAACAATTTTAAGGCAAAATTGATGTATTTTAGGTTTTGGACAAAATGACCATTTCCAATGGTCTTAGCAAAAGAACAATAGAACAATTGGACTTGATTAAAATTTTGAAACTTTCACTTCAATCCATGCTTCAATAAATTTTATGAATTGTCAGTAAGAACCGGCACTTAAAAATAACTTTCCAAGATTTTGAAAAAAATTGTTTGTATGAGCGTTGTCTGGTCATTTGTTTAATAATTTGATAGTGTTGGGGTTTACAGACAACTGGTCCTATGTTTAACACTGGAAAACGCCTATACTTGCTGTCTACTTTCTCTTCTTGTCGGCTTTCTTCTCGTCCTCGATCTTCTCTCACATCCACGATCTTCTTTCTTGTCCAAAAGTGATAATAAGCACTATTTGCCGCAGTTTCCAAGGAGCCCTTATATTTAAATTCAGACCCATATCGGATCCTGCCCCTTTAAGGGAACCTAATTTTGGCTAATTTGGGAAGTCAGCCTAAAATTCGCCAAAATTTGAAAAAGACCGATTATATATATATTTTAACATTGGAAACTACAGCAAATAGTGATTATTATCACTTTTGGACAAAAAAGAAGATCATGGATGTGAGAGAAGATCGAGGACGAGAAGAAAACTGACAAGAAGAGAAGGTAGACAGTAGTATAGGCGTTTTCCAGTGTTAAACATAGGACCAGTTGTCTGGAAACCCCAACATTATCACATTATTTCCAAGATTTGGCGGTAGAAAAACCACCTGGAGGGCTGATTTGCCCCCTCCCCCCTCAGCCTAAATAGGGTTAAGCACTATTACACACATCCCTTAACAGCCTACCGCAGGTTCTTAGAAAAAAACATCATGCTTTGTTACTACAAGATTTAGCGCTACCATGCTCAAATGGTATCACGAAAAACCAGAGGGCAAGTTATACAAGCTACAAAGAGCAAACTGACTTGAATTTTCCCTCCATCTTGTATACCATTTGGAAAAAATCTATCATTTTGTGGTGAAATTTACACACAATGGTGGACAAAATATTTCGCACAAACTTACCTCAAAACTACATCCACTCATTTCTCCTCGTGCATCCCAGTCCCGTTGCCCCCTGCAGCCCAGCACTTCAGTGCTGTATCAGTGCTGATGGTGAACAGCCTCACTACTCATCTCAGATGCAACACTGCTACAGGGGTGCGCGGGACTGGCATGGGCGTAGCCGGGAGCAGCAAGGACGGGAAAAGGTATGAGGTAATCGTTGTATGTATGAGGTAGTCATTGTACCAGGAAAGATGGTGCTCCTTCGTCATTGGTATGGGTAGCGTACATGCAGTGTTATGTACCATCCCAGACACAATTTGCGAATATATTTTGTGCGACATTGGAGGCTACAACCTTGGACAAAATATATTGGCCACTTTTTTTCGCTTTCGCCTGATAGCTGGTGTGTCGACCCCCTCCCCCCAATTTCAATGTTGAATTAGTCGGAACTTGTTTAGGAGGCTATTGAAGTGGAAATTTGAATGATAACATGGTTCTCAACATTGTTTCAGGGGGAAAGGGGTTGGCCAACTATTTTGTCCGAGATTGTAGGCTTATAACTAGGCTACCGTATAGCTACAATCATGGAAAAAATATTTGGCACAAAAGGCGTTTTTCTACCAAAATCAAAAATCCACTTTTTATCTCTTTTGCTTGTAAAAGCTCTTTGAATTGCAAGCGCTTCAAGAAATTTTTTGCACGTGTTTAGCAACCTCTGTCTACAGTTTCAGTGCGGTTTCTAGCAATTTACGCTAGTAGACCGAATTCCACGTCCTTTGTTCTCTACCTGAAGAAATTAGAAAACCCAAGTCACACCCTAAAACAAGCCCTACCACACCCTGCACAGACTCTGGAAATGCGAAAACATGACTTTTCAAAAGTCAGAACTAGTAAGTCTCTCAAGCAAAACCCACCCTCGTTCCCTGATTTGCAGCTCGGTACTTGTCGACCTATTTTCATTTACTCGTGGTACGGAGCATGGCAAAACTGTGCATGCGTTCCAAAATATTTTGACCAGGGCTGTAGGTAGGCAGTAGGGTATTGTAAGTAAACTGATGGAAAGGTTGCCAAAAGAATTGAACAAAAGTGACGAAACCACAGTTTGTGTTCAAAAGGACGTACCCATAAGTTTCAGGAGATAACTTTCAATATAAACAGTATTGCGAGTGTTTAAATCGGTGGTTAGACTAGAAAAGTCGTCCCTAGAAAAATCATGAAGTTAATAGTTAATACACATCAACTCAAAACGCCGAAAGGACGACTAGGAGTTTATGGCACTGCCCGCTGCTAAGCATTTCCCATCTGCACGTCGAAATTTCAACGTGCGCTACGAGAGGATATAAGCGCGTCAAAAGTACCTGCTTGCCAAAAGCTCCTAGTCTGTTCTTCAGACTGCTTTATTTACATAAAATCACTTTCCGTATTGTACGGCACAACCTGCCTGGGTGACTTCAAAAGAACAGACTTCTAGTCTGCACGGTGGTCGATTACAGCCGAAATCCTCCCAGTGTTACGTCACCAGAGTAGTGAAAAAATCCAACATGGTGGATATTGCCGGAAGTATAGGTCGAAATCACGGCCCAGTACAGTTGTAACTCTGAATATTTTAAAAGCTTAAACTAATTTTACGCATTTTAAGCGATGTTCTAACACATTCTAGGAATATTCATCTACATTTTAACCCTATTTGCACTGGGAGGGGGGGGGGGGGTAAAATTACCCCCCCTGGCAAACTTTTTGCGATATTTCCTGAACGGCGAAAGCTTAAGGGCTGAAACTTGGTGACTTTTAATATAATTTTATAGGCTTTAAGATGAAACAAGAACCATTTCGAAAGTTTTTTGTCTTCCCAGTTTTGTTGGGACATTTTGACATGTACCTGGACCAATTTTTACCCAAATTTTTACTTCCCGTTGCTTAAAACGCTATGAAGATGACAAAAACTGCGTGAATAGCCTAAGCTAATGGAAAGTAATCATTATTTAGAGAAATTTAAAACAAATTCGAAGAAAAAAGCTTCAGTGGTTCAGATTTTATGGTCCGATGAAATTTTGGGCAATTTTTTCGAAATTTTGCATATATAGGTGGACATTTTTGCTGAACTTTTTAGCAAACTCTTAGGCCGTTTTCTAAAAGTACACATGTTTGTGCACCTTTGTGCCAAACTTCACGCTTTCACCATGCTTTGTTCAGAAATTAAGGTAGGGGGGTTGTTCCCCCCCCAGTTACGAACGTACTGTCCAAGGGCCCAGTGCAAATAGGGTTAAGCCCAAAATAACCAACGTCGTTGTGCGTATCGACACGCAGTAAGCACCGAAAGTGAAAATTGTCGAGTTTGAAGTCAAAAGGGAGGGCGGAGGGGGGGGGGGTTAAAAGTATGGTAAAACACTTTCTGGACAGAGTATTTCTTTTGTCCAGGTTTTGAACGATGGGAAAAACTAAATTTTGAGTTTAGAGCTTGTAGTGTTTGCTTAGTCATGGAGGCTGGAGATAGTGGAAACTGCCAAAAAACAGTATGCTTTGAGATTGGGGCGTTCTTACGCATACTTAATTACGATTAAAGTATAGAGTTCTAAAGTCAAAAGTTCCATTTACCATCGAAGGTTGGCCTGTGGCCATATGGGTCCTCATAGACAAGCATGACATGCTTTTTAAATACCAGTTTTGTTTTGCACTCTCATCTCCTCGTGATTGCACCTTCGTGCTCCCTGAAAACCTATGCAAAACACGCTGCTATTTTTAATTTTTTCTTGTTTTTGGCCGATCAAAATGCTCCGATGTACTCTTTAAACGATCAACGCTCTTGATTATTTGCTTGCTGGGGCCTTGATTTCAATTTAGTTCAGCCAGTCCTATCTACAATCCCGATCAAAATAGTTTGGTACGCATGCGCGTTTTTGCCATTTTCCGTACCGCAAGTAAATGAAAACTTGTCAACAAGTTTGTTTGGGAGACTTACTAATTCTGACTTTTGAAAAATCATGTTTTGGCGTTTCTAGGGTATGTGCAGAGTGTGGTAGGGCTTGCTTTAGGGCGTGGCTTGGGTTTTTTAATTTTTTCAGGTTATTTAGAGAACAAAGGGCGTGGAGTTCGGTGTACTAGCGTAAATTGCTAGAAACTGCACTGAGAGTGTAGACAGAGGTTGCTAAACACCTGCAAGAATTTCTTGAAGCGTTTGCAATGCAAAGTGTTTTTACAAGCAAAAGTGGTAAAAAGTGCATTTTTGATTTTGGCTGGAAAAAGCCTTTTGTGCCAAATATTTTGTCCAGGATTGTAGATTAGCTTGCCCAATACCTCATGTTGGAATTTCTAGGCTGATGGTGCATTGATATTAGTAAAGAATAGCGAAGCTTTAGTAATCTCTTTTTTTCCATTGAGTTATTTGAAATTGTGTTTCTTGTTATTCCATACATACATTGCTATCTCTGGGCCTGGCTTCGAATTTATGTGCGCAACACCCATGCAACAGTGCTACTCAAGCTGCTCAAGCTATATGACGTCACATTTCGTGGCACAGAGGAGGTACCTGTTTGCCTACATAGACTCTATAATGTTTTTTAGACCACTTATAATTATCTGCTATTACAAATAGTTTTAATATGACAAAATAGGCACAGTTCTCTAAGGGAATGAAGGACACTTACTTGGAGCAGAGATGTGTCCAACAAAATTGTGCTCATGACTTGTTGATGGAACTTTTTGAACTCTTAAAGCAAGAGAGCCATGCACATGTATAACGTTGTTATGAAAGTATTGAGTAAGTTATTCATAATTCTTGATCAGGTTAATTCTGCTGCAGATTACTACCATTGGCTTTTGATACAGAATTGCTTTATAAAACTCAAAGACTGTAGCAAGAGAAATAATCGTGTATGCTTGCTTTAACAGGCCATTAGAGGATCATGTATGTCCTTCTAATAACTGTTATAAAAGTATTCACAATAGAATTTTGATTTTTTGAAGCATGAACTTTTTGGGTGTTTAGTGTACTGTATAAGCAAACATTTGGAAAATACACCCAAATGTAAAACACCATTCTTTTGGAACCTATGTATCAAACGATGGTTCAAATTTGACTGGCAAAATTTATATTCGGGAAGTAAGAAGAAGTACAACTATACAGGGCTCAAGAGTAAATGCTTTACAAAACGCAAGCATTAGTGATTATATCATCACATCAAAATTCTTCAGCGGAAAAATCATACGTGAGTGTGTAACTTTGGTTTTTGATCATGGCGCTTGTTAATAAATCACCAAAAATTTTCAGATAACAAAATTGATGTGAAGTCTTTCTCAGTAGACATATTTCATTTAGCTTTTTTTTTTAATTATAAATGACACGTCTGCTAATATACCAGTTTTGAAAGCGCATTAGCTACAAGAGTTCTTTTATAATGGCCATTACTTCCTATAGTCAGGGAGCACTTTCCTTTATATTGGATGGCTTAAGCAGACAAAGCAGGGATAAAGGGAGTTTCTGGACTGTACGAATTGTTACATTAGAAATGCGGCGGTCATAATGATAAGCAGTAGAGTGAATGTCTCCATATTCAAAAGCATTTAAGTGTCTGCAGCTTAAGAATAGCATCAAAATGCATCTTAAATTTGTTAGATACTTAACTCTTTTTCTCATTCGGTTGACGAAGTCCACGTCTTCATGAATTATAGACTTGCTTTCTACTTATCGACACTGAAATTCCATAAAGACTTGTATGCAAGAATTCTTCAGAGGTATGATCAGAGAAATTTCTTAAATATGAATCAAAGCAAAATGAGGTATAGTTGCGTCTCTCTCGGAACTTTGGTGATAGCATTCAAACGCCTTTATCCATCTGTCTAAATTTTTTTGTTCGTCCCACACACTATGTCTAATGTTTAGCTTATTCAAATAGTTGGTTTAGAAGTTATGAAACGTTCGCTGGGAGTGCTGTCAACCTTATTGAACCTTAAATTGGCATTTTGATTGGGGGGGGCATTGCCCCCCTAGAAAAAAAATTTGCCCCCCTTTGCCCACCTTCACTCGCACCGTTTTGTAAAAAAAATTGTTTCACATAATTTAAAAGCATACTATTTTCCCAATGAATTTTTTGTACTGGTGAAAATAGAAAGACAAAATTAGACAAAAAGGAAATGTGCTGTAAATTAGCCCAGTCACTCGATGTCTTTGTTCCTGTTCTATATTTATGTCGGCACTGAGTAACGAATTGTGCATGACAGAGAGAAGGGGTTAAGGCTAGGCTAGGTACCAATACCGTGCATAACAAAAAGCACATCATGCATGGCCACTTTTCTTTTAAAAGATTGCCGAGTTTGTCCCTGAGTATATCTCTTTCTAATAAGTTTCAGGCTTGTGTTTTCATGTTTGTACACAAGTTTTGTCTGATAAGAACATAAAGTCTTCAACTAAGGCTTAACAATGCTCCTAGATCAGAATTAAGCCTAAAAGCGTTCATAGCTGGTTCTTTGGTAAATTTTATAGAACATCTCTGTAGTTGCCTGATATCACGGCTCCGGTACTCGCAATCGATAGAAAATGAGCCTGGATTGGCAAAACATAATATTAGAGCACTAAGCAGTGGGTCCCTTGCTGTGAAATCTATATAGGCAATCCAAGGAAGTTAAAATAACTTGGGCAATTCCTAATTTTACGAAAAAAATTCTTTCCGATCGAAGGCTGATTGTTCTTACTATGTTCTTATGTTTGCGACTCTTGAAAGCCTTGCGTTTTGGCAAACCTTGTTCTTTTACAAGAAAAAAAAAACTGTAAAAGAAGTGCAATCACACTATTGATTGGAGGTTTATGCATCTATGGTCACACTAACATGACATAATGGTAGCTATGCTCAGTAGCTGATGAATGTGTCACATGAGTAGCAGCCAAATCATGAAGTTGCCAATCTACGAACAGCCATTGTGACTCTCCTATAATTTTTATATTTTTTAGCTTAAAAATGTCTTCAGCTTCTGAATGAAGAACCATACAATGTATGAGGACGGCTTCGTGTGTTCAAGGTCTGAGCAGATATGGTATACAAAGTCAGACAGTATATTTCGCACGCGTTCAATATTTCTGCTATCCATGACCAAGTTAACCCTTAAACAATATCAGAACGCATGCGCTTGATTATTGTTGGTGGAGTTTGCATTTACATGAAATGCATTTTTTATTTCAACATCCAAACATGATGACGGGGAAAAGGGACTTCAGAGATGAAGAGAATAGACATGTTGTTAAAGAAAGTTGATGAGAACTTGATGGTTACTTGACCTCAAGGAATTGCATGATGACTGAGAATTGCAAACGGTTTCAGAGCGTTGTGCGAATACATTTTTACTACGGTCATACGTATATAATATTTACAGCTTCTTTGATTTTTATCGATGCAAAACACGTTTGGAAACCGGGGCCACCATCAGAACTCTTTGCGATTACAGTGATATGAGTATGGATAACTTACTCTACACTGTTTTTTTCCGTTCTTTTCCGTTTTACACATCGATTATGATCACTCTGATAATATGGTTAAGGTCTTTTTTTAGGACCAGAATTTGCCCACACACACCCCTCCAGTTGACAAGCCCTGGCTTCGTCGTTGCTGCTTAGTAATCTGTATTCGAGCCTCCTTCGATTTGGTTAGAAGGCAAGTGTGTAGAAAGTTGAATGCCTAATGATTACCCACTCAATAATTTATGCCATGTGGACTTCCTGTAAATACGATCAGGTGACAGAGGTAAATTTTTCACCTTGCCTGTGAAAAGTGGTCAATCATCCCTACGGATGATTCAGAATGTACTTCAACAATCGTACAACAACAAAGAAGCATTACAATTCAGTGATGACGCAAACCCACGTGACAATAAAATATCAAATCTACTCCTTACACGTTCTTAAAAATTTTTGACATGCCCGAAGGGCTTTGTGTTTGTTGGCGTTTCCAAAAATTTCTACAGCTTTCATCTAAATCAGTGTGTTGTGTGAGCCTGCTCGAAATGCCTATCTGAAATACAATGGAGCTACGTCAGACTACTACAAGAACGTTTTCATAACTTTTAAACGACAAGCTCAAACTTGGGCGCATTGTGCCCAAGGAATAAATATTTAAAGCTACCACGATTTAGAGATATATGTATTGCCATTCAAAAGTTATCAAAAAACTTCAGAGGGGAAGGTAAATATACCTCCCCCCTAAATAGGGAAGTGCACGAAAAAAGCGTTTGAAAATTTCCCAGTTTCAGACAATCGCGGCCAAAACATATATTGGCACAAACATAATATATGTGGCACCCATACGTTGCGAATGGTAAATCTGTTCATCTTCTGTGTACTTCATGCCCCCCTTCTCCGTACGCTATGGAACATTATATGGCATGTCCATGAAAGATCCACATGCATAAGTGGTCATGTCGAACATTCCCAACATGACCAACATTGTTTTGGAGAAGAGGCACAAAAAATGGCTACAAAAGTGCACTGCACATGATGACATTTAGTTGCAGTACGAAATGGGCATACAGTCGTACTTGTGCCAATAGTTTTGGCCACGATTGTAGGGTAAAGTTTCTATGGTCATAGTGGAAGCAGAAAAGTTGGATAGTACACAATGGGCATTAAGGCCAAGCAAAATTTCGTGGAACCTCGCATCAAATTTGGCAACATTGGCAGCTTTTGTTTATCTAAGGATTGGAGAAGAAGAAAGAAAGAAAGAAACAAGACACATTCGTTAGGAGGTATTCAGATGATATCCATCAAACGATCGCTGTGCAACGTTTTTGACCAACTTTGTATGTTTTTTTCAAATTTCTGTGATAAATTGAGTCTGGCTTGTCCAGCTACGAGGCCAAGGTGGGGGAAGGGGGTGCTGGCCCCCAGTGAAAAAATTTTGATCCCATTTTGCTCCTACAAACACATCATAAATGCAATGTATGCTTGCTTCCCTCATATACCTTTCCCATGAAACGATCATTGAACGGGCTGAACAGAACACATGGACGCATTTCGGCCTGATTAGGCCTCCTCAGCATGCCACACCTGCCTACCTGCGTAGATGGAAAGGCACGCAATCAGCTTATCCATCTTGTGGCGATGGATAATGCAAGAACTGAAACAAGCAAGACATGCGCAATCAACTACGGAAGCTGAACGGCACCCATACTGGTAGGAGTCAGTGGGAGATACCTCACCAGACTTGAGCTTCACTCCAGTTTTTACCCCCCCCCCCCATGCAACCAACGTACATAAAAAAGCCCAAGCCCAATAGGGTTTTAATCAACTAGTATAGATTACGGTTGCATAAATTAGAAGTCAGTGACGCCATTGATTCTTTTTTTACGTCATAGAATACAATAAGTGGTTTCGTAACTAATGCAAAATATCAAGAAATTATGATTTTCACTGATTTTGGACCGAAAAACGCAAATTTAAGTTTTTGTTTGGGCTAAACCTATAAAACTAGCTGTATTACAGCTTCAAAGTCCGTAATGTAAATTGAGTAGCCAAAAGTCCCTATTTATTAGCCACAGACACTCAAAATCAGATCTAAAAGTTAGCGCTCTTTGAGCCAACAGCCGTTTGTAAAAGTGCCATATCTCCATGACCGCTAAATACTTTGATCTCAAATTTGGCTATGATTTGTAATGTAGGCATAAAGTAAAAGTCACAAAATAACAATTGCGTACCAGATATAAAAACAATATCTGAGAAAAAACCTACAAAATAGCCTTTGCTTTCATAAAATTTTCTGCAACTTGGGATAACAAAATTATTATATGCCAGCAACGGCAGCCAACAAACACGTGTTTATACTGACAATCTACAGAACATCAAGCTAGAGTTCCAATGGCCTGCGGCTATATTACTGATGACCGCTGGTTGGAGCTGAATTTCGCTGTTGCTGGATATCTGCACGCCTGCAATTCGACTTCTTCTTGGGTCGATCTTCTTTAGAGTAACATCTATGAAGAAGCCTTCGTCATCTTGGGCCCCAAACCCACCAAGCTATAGCTCAACATGCCGCAGTCACTCTTCGAAATGTTCAAGAACTTTTAACACACCTCTTGCAACGAAGAGCACCATTTTAGCTCCAGTCAAACTGAAGCTGAATAGCACTGCAGCGTTCGATGCATTGCAGCTGGTTCAATGGCACTTCCCAGTGGAAGCCATTCAGATGTAACTTTGTTCTTTTCAGCAATATAAATTTTTCTCTTGATCGCTGCTGAAAATTATGTAACTCAGGGAATCATTGTGTGAAATTGACACGTACACACATAAACTAGTCCTATAATGAGCGCGCTGGTATATTTTTTTAAAACTTGCTACACTCTATTTTTGGAGAAGGCTATGAACTTTCCATTACGTAATTGCGGCAGAGCGGGAATCCGAACTTGGGAAGGCAGATGAATGTTTTTGCACGTACATACAGCTTAGTTTTTAGAGTAGAGGTGATGATGCGGAGGGGAGATTGAGAAACGATGGCAATTCAAATCCAGGTGGCTGTTGAACGATATAGAGTCACCCATTACTATAGCACTTTGGTGATAGTCTGCAAGTATAAAGCCACGCTAGACAACTCCAGACGTATTCTGCATGGTTTTCTGCTGACACCTACGTGGCTCGTACGTGCGCCGACAATTTCAGATAAGCTTAGCATTTTACCACAGCTACTATTTTGATTTACTCCCATGCAGACATCACGATTTTGCGAAGCGTCTTTCCCAGTAAAAGGGAAGCTCGGAGAAGCTTGGCAACCAAAAATTTAATTTAACGGATAGAGCGCAAGAAGAACGGGGAAACGAGAACGTTTTTGTGATATTCATGTGACGGTAAGTTATTTAAATTTTATTTATATGTTTCCCGGATGATTCCTTTAACGGCTTTATCTGGATCCTAAAGCCTGCTAAGATGCTTTTTAATTTTTTTCAGGATTCCTAAGATCCAGCACGTTCTCGGGCCAATATCCCAGTCCGTGCTGGTAAGTGGAGCATGTGCACTAACAACCACCAGGCAGGAGCTAAGTTACCGAAATGTTTGCAGACCTCTTCAACTCGGGAAAGCCGGCCTTTGTGCATTGGAAAAGGCTTCAGATCCTCCCAAGGAAAGTCACTGCTACAGAAGGCTATTCTCATCTACAGCAAGAGAGATTGATGCAGAATATGACCATAGTAGAGCTTTGCAACCTAAAGTCCAGGGGAAGTGGACACTCTGGAAAGATTACATTTAGAATTATTTTTCTTGGCGTGACATACTGGGTATGCCACCTTCCCTATTACCGCTTTGTATCTGCTTCAACTTTGATACCTTGCCATCTCCTAGTAAATTTGGAGCGGTGGCACATACCTTTTGAAGCTGTGTGCACCCTTTGCAAAAAGGCTGTCTGTACCACCACTCACGTTCTAGATACATGCAAAGTCTCCTTGCATCAAAGCCGTTTCACTTTCGGACATGACACAATTCTGCGAAACCTCGTACTGGATTATGAGACCTTTATGAAGAAGATTCCGGATGAATCGGTAGGCAAGGTACACAGCATTAATTTTGTGAAGCCTGTTTATCGCGGGAAGTAGCAAGCCAAGACAGCTGCAGGAATCCTTCATCTGGCGCCAGACTGGAAAGTTGTACCAGACTTGTCTGATGACTACCTCTTCCCTCCTCACGTTGCAGTCACACAGCTGTGTACCGACAAGGTGATCTACTCAGACTCACTTAAACCTGTTGTTCCAATAGAACTCTCATGTCCTGGCAACGAGAACATACCAAGTTGGCACTCATCTCAACTGTTCAAATATGAACCTCTTTCAAACATCACTAAGGCTGGAAGTGGATCTCTGTGCAGTGGAAGTTGTTGTTGTGCGAAGCATAGCAGACGAGTCTGAACCGACACAACTAGAGCTGGTGCAGACCTGCCTCCATTCAAGTTCGAGAATTCCTCAGACATTCCGTCCCTCATGTTACTGCCTCTCTAGTGGGTAACGACTGCTCACTCAAGTTGCACCCAGCGTTAGGCCTCCCAGTTACAGGACTGGTTTTTCATGGTTGGACCTTTTCTTATGTTGTTATCTTGTCTATGAGCATGCCTTTATCCCACAAGAGCCGACAGCAACCTCAGATTTGGAATAGTGGACCGTAACCTCCCCAT
>JAOBRC010273907.1:0-13842 GCA_027575255.1 Scolionema suvaense
TACACTTCTTTTGTCAGACCATGGATATGTTCAATAAACCATCTCCAGAATTCTTTTTACTGGTTGGTTACTATGGCTAGCAGTGTCCCTAGCGATGGTCATAAGTGATGTCATGGCTAAATGTGAATCAAGTAGTAAGGGGTGCATATACTATCCAAACTTTGAAGCACATTTTTAGGACAACCGCTGAAGCTTTTCACCTCAAATAAAAACCAAACTTCATCATTTTTCATGATCTATTTATGAGCTGAGAACTTTTTACGAGAAACTGTTGAGGTGAAATTTAACGTATCTTCCAAACGCAAACAATTAAAGCGCAAACATTCCACATCCAGAATACTGGCGTAAAAGCTTTCATATTTCTCAAATAAACTCTATAAAAATTTTCGTTCCATCGTGCTATTTAGAGAACAATAGTGTTCAGCGTACTTCCTATGATGACACATCGCTCAAGACACACCAGGATGCAAGTACAGGGAAACCTCTCTACAGCGGACACCAAGTGTCCACTATGAGGAGGTGTCCGCTATATAGAGGTTCGACTATTTTTGCCCCTAATAACTGCGTCCCGGACAGAAAAAGTACTAATTTGCGTCTGTATTTTTAAACAAATTAAAAGTACTCTCTTAGAAATTTCTGCTTCAAACTAGAACATCTCAACTGCTCAATTTTGTCAATAATTGAGTTAAACACCAGGTTCGTCTCCATATCAATGTTTTTTTTACCATTAATTGTTTCACTTCATCCAGATGCCGTATGAAAAACAAGTAATATCCTGCTGAAAAGGTTACGATTGCGCTAAGTTTTTGTTTGGTCTCCTTAACAATTTTAAGTGTCCGCAATAGGGAGGTTTATTTTAGGGGAATTTTTCCCGCGGTTCCGAAATTTACTGTCCGCTATAAGGAAGTGCCCCTATAAGCTGCCCGCTATATAGAGGTTTCTCTATGAGAGTTTGACCGGGACTCGTCCCCTTCCTAGAAAACTGTCTGATATAGGGAGGTGTATGCTATAGAGAGGTTTCCCTGTATAAGCTCTGGTGCGTAACAATTACTCACCGTGTCGATGTTTTGAACGATATCCTGAAATTTCGGGTTCGTTTTGAAGTCTTGAAACAATTCCTTACTTCGAAGGAGTGCAAACACGAGACTGGAATTTTCTTGGAGTGTGTTACTCAAGCATGAGTTCAGTATTTCCAACATCATACGAATGATTTCTTCCAAAACAGCCAAGTCAGCCAGCTAAAATAAGCAAGAGCAATTGATAAAATCTCTCACATTCCACTTCTGCACGCACCAAATATCGTAATGCTTCGATTAATCGCCCCCTTCTCATAAACACTACCCTCGAATAAAGAGGCCCCTTTTTCAGGATATTTTTTAATAAACGCCCCCTATATTAAACCCCTCCCCCGAATAGACGCCCCCTCTGGAGGGGCGTTTATTAGATACAAACTAACTAACACGTGTAAACTACTACCACTTCTACATTATTACTTCAACTGCGCCGCTTTTCTTTCGTATAAGAATATGGAAATATGGAAGAGATGATGGTTACGATGAAATTGACATCTAATCTAGTGTGTATTTCATTGATGCATGAAATTTACACATAAGGAAAAAAGAGGCAATCGACGCCCCTTCTTTTTAACGCCCCCAAACATTACTATTACAAGTTACCAGGGGTTTCATTAGACCCATGCAGGAGTGCAAATCTGCATACCTTTCTACTATCTCCACACCCCTACTTTTGTGAAAGTCTTTGCCTCATCTGAGAAATATTTTATGAAAAAAGAGTTAAATTTACCCATGTTTACACATGCATATTTACTGAAGTTGCCTGGAATTAGCATGGCCCTTAAGGCATCCCAGATGCAAAAGTCCACCAACTTTACTATGAAGACGACCAAGATGAAGATGAACATTCGATGATTTACATGCCTGCTTTGAAATATTGCATGCCTACTTTCAACCCTAGTAAAACCAGTGAGTTACAATAACCTAATGCAACCGACATCAGATTTCAATGTGTGCGCTCATTATTTCTTATAAGCAGCACTTGATCCAGTTAGTAGAAACAAATCAGTCTACTTTCACACGAGGAAGTCATAGCGCGAACACCTACCTCCTTATGTAAAACGAGTAGGACTATGAGGTATTTTGGCATGAGCAGACATAATTGCGAATCAAGTACGCCTATGACAGAACACTGGACAGGAGTAGCGAGATACCAATGACAAAAATATTGAGCAAAGATGCAAAGAGATGTGGGATGAATCATTTTACTTCAACTATCGGAGAAGTCAGTTTTCATGAAAAATATGGCGATGAACACTCTCCCATCTGACATCACTCGTCGATGATGTAGGTTTTAACACTGACATTCAATTTGATGAAAACAACCATTATATCATGCAAACATGATTTATTTTGGAATATTTACGCACATGCTCACCTTTTACAGCCAGGACATAGGTTGAATTTTAAAAAAGTTGCCTTCGGTATGTTTCTCTGACCATAACACTGTTCTAACTATCACTGTATGCAAGGAAAATTTGC
The DNA here is from genome assembly GCA_027575255.1 of Scolionema suvaense. NCBI lineage: Eukaryota > Metazoa > Cnidaria > Hydrozoa > Limnomedusae > Olindiidae > Scolionema > Scolionema suvaense. The sequence goes on from JAOBRC010273907.1 coordinate 2,556, forward strand.
TGAATTCGATAGTCATAAGTACGGTATCGCTGGAAGAAATCCTACCTCTACCGCCCACAAAGTCTCACCTACACACTATCATGGACGAGTGGCAAGCGAAGCTTGGCTTCAGAGTAGTGCAACTGAACATGTGAATTCAGGTTCAGACGTGCATGAAGCAGATCATAGACATGTCTTCTTCACCGAAACCTGTATCGTCCTGATGCTATAGCAGCAGGTTGCATCTAACCACTAGCCTTCAGCATCCGGCTAGGATCGATCGGACATGCGAAAGTCATTCCTCCATACCTATGTGCTACTGTAGATAACAGTCAACTTAATGGGTTTCACCTCTGACGCATATCTCCCAACTCCTAAAATGGCACATATCTCAAGACTGAGACCCAGAACTCAACAGGCCGAAGCGTGAAGAGCAGTCTATGCCGGTAGCCAGGGGGAATGGTTTCGCATGGTCGACACCACCAGTAAGTTGTTATTCCAGCTATAAAGAAGTCCGTTAACTGAGCAGCATCCATGCCCCAGCTGTGAGGGGAAAGCACAACGCACCCTGATGACTGCCACTTACACAGGACCGAGGCCCTTAGGACAGTGGTTTTCCATTAGCATGATCAAGGGATTGCAGTGGCTCTTGGCCTCACAGCTGGTTACATGGGAAAGACATATCACAGTATTCTTTCACTCATCCTTCAGCATTCAGCCTTTAGTTCTTAGCAGTTGCCGCCCAACCCCGCCAGAAAACGGAAGAGTACAGTCATAAGACGCTGCTTAGGAAGGAGCGGCTCCCAGTACAATCGGGGGAGAGTTGGCTTACTAAGCAGGTTGGCAGACTAAGCCACTTCCCCCGCTCCAGCTCCAACAAAAGATTCGCTGCAGTAGGCCCAGAGCCTTCCCACACCCAGGAACCACCAACGTGGAGTTCTTCATATTGGTCCCAAGGATGAGACATTTACAGAATCTTCTTGAATAGCTGGGATCACACACAGACAAACACATAATGTAAAATTTGCTTATCACTAGCCACTTGTGCTTGCAAGACTGCAACCAAACTAAAAAGAAAATTGAATACATGATCACTATTAAATCGTTGAGATCATGACTCTGTCAATCACTGGTATTTCTAGCATACACCATATTCTACCCCTCGAAGGATAATAGCACGTTCAACGGTAATTTTAACACTCACCTCATCCTCAGCATTAACTTGTCCCTGTCTCATCTTTTCAGAAAATCGACGATGCTTCTTCATCAGTTGATGAAATAGTCTACGATGCAGACAAAAATATGTCACTGAAAGAGTGGACTCCCGCAAATTTAATTTATTATTATGAACCACTGCATTACATTGAATACAAAACGAGTTACACACAACAGATGCTCAAACAAAATGAACATAACAACCAACCCTCCATATGTTGATATACCAAAACAACCTAACAATGATTTTTTTCAAATAAATGGCAACGCTCAACCAAAATACACTCAACTCTCCAATAAGCACACACCATCGTGGATTGAGGTCAATGTCCACTAATTAGAAGTGTCCCCCTTTTACAAAGTTTAATAACGTGAGCACTAATATTGACAAAGGATCCTGCTAAGGTGCGCTCAAGGTAAAAATGAGTTAAAAGTGGGTACTTTGTCATAATGAGGCACAGAAATGAAAGCATCTCAATTACCACCGAAGGCACCGAGGAGAGGTTGAAATGAGAAGGACGTTGTGGCCTGGAGGTGCCAGTGATCTACCGCTTTTACGGTCCACCCAGAATTGTAAATTAGACAAAAAAGAAGCACAATAGTGTAAAAAGGATTTACACATAAAAACTAGTAAATGCCTACAATAACTGATCATAAAAATTTCACGCGTACCTTATTTTTAGTGTTTGTTCCAAACCTTTTTTAATGGTCCTCAAATCAGAGAGGAAAAACAACTGCCATCATTTAGGGAAAAAAAAATTGCGCAAAAAAAAATTGTCCGATAATTGGATTGTTCACCGCTTCGTACAAGGTTTTGACCAGAGAAAGATCAGGGAAAAAAATTTGTCCACGAATCGGAGGTGTCCGTAGAGTGTCCGCTAATTAGAGAGTATACCATAATAGTTTTCCAGCGAATGAAATATAACCGGTATGATCACTTCTAATTTTATGATTTTTAAATTACGAAAAAGGAACGGATCTTGAAGTATTTCCAGAAAAATGACCATTTTTGCCAACACAAAGTCATATCCAAAGAAAGTGTGAGTGTTCTCTAATACGAGACAAAGACCAAGGCATAACTATAATTATTACTATGTTTCACATTAAAAATTACAAAAAAAGTCATCAGAAGATTTTGACAGCATTCCAGAACTCTCAAAAATAATCGTTTTAGGACAGGCAATAGTTACACCAAAGAAGGACAAGAATTTTTGAAGGCATGGTACATGGTCCATAACAGAACTGCAATTGCTATTAAGTTTCACACCATTGCACCCAAAAAATGACATAAAACATAGCACAAATCTAATGACACAAGTCTCAAAATATTTTCACATTTTGATACAATGGCCACCCCAAAGCGAACAAGATATATTTCCTGGATACAACACAGAGTCCACTAAGAACTTATCATCTGCTGTAACAACACAGCTTGACAATAAAAAATTTCAAAACGTAACTAACAGATTTCAAAATAGTTTCGAAAAACCGTAAAAACGGTAATTTTTTCATCTGCATGTTAATCAAAACCTTCTACAAAAATCTTAGTTTGTCACTGATTTTTACTTTTGTGCTATTTTCAGAAAAATCCATTCAGTTGTAATCCAGGATGCACTGGTGATGCGCAGTGGGGGTGGGTGGGGGTGAGCGGGGGTAACAAGAAAGAAGAGATATGCAGCAGGTCCGTAGCAAAACAATGCAAGCTAAACTAATCATGGCATTTCTCTGCATTCATCAATAATGTCACATCCGGTACAATAACGAATTCTGTCGCACGTTTGTCTTGAAAATAGAGAACAATTTTCAATCACAACTATCAACCACAACAGGAACGACAAAATCAATACAAAACTGAAGCCTAAGTTCTTGATACGCCGGTGGTACATGTCGCAATTCAAGGGCAAAAGATATCCGATACCACTTGTTTATATCACGTAAGCATTTTCTTCTCAGTACATATGAAAAACAGTGTTCTAAGACTTCTATTGCCCATATCAAACACCCACGCCAGTATATGAAAGAAATGAAATACTTACGTTATAAGCTTCTGTGTAACATACGAATGCAAGTTTCTGAAGTTACTGGACATGTTCGCCAATGAAGCAAGACAGTTCGTATGCAGGTATTTATCCTGAAGTACAATTACTAATAAAGTAAACGTACAAGCAGTAAAATGCTTGATATTATGATAAAGCAGTGGAAGCCATTTCTCAGAGTCATCATTCCATCGTACAACAAATCATTGAACAAAACTCAACGATTTTACATTTACAAACTTCATAATCGGAAAAAATAAACCTCATTAAATGTAATTTTTTCGAATTCGCAAAATTACCCATAGGCAAAAAACCCGTAATTCTAGAACCGCAAGTCGAATACTACTGAGGCGTAGCACACATATTCATTAACCCTTCATGTACCTTCATGCCAATTTTAAAGCCAATGTAGAACAGGTTTAAGAAACTCAGTAGATGAGAAAAAAAACAACAAAACAAACCGAAAGATCCACAACTCAAGAGGATGCCCCCTACTTCACTAAATACCAGAATGGACAATCACGTTTGTGGACACTAATCTTGAAAAGAACAAATCATGTCAACAGACTGCTATTATACATTATTATATGATAAAAAATAGCTTACCCTCATTTTGGCCATGTTGAACTGAATGGTTCTGAGAATAATGAGAACAAGAAGACTTCCTAATGAGATACCAGTCAGGTTTTTATCTTTGTACCATCCAACATTCGTCACCCTCTGCAAGACAAATAAGCACACAATACGATTTTATACTCTGCCAAGAACAATAGTATGTGCAGGACAAAGCAAAATGCCTCACCATACGAAAATGCTTTGAAATTTTAACGATGAGCAATTTGAGCTACGCCCCTCGAGCATCAGACTACGAACATCGTATTAAGTGAAATCAAATTTGTTCCTGCAAAAATGGCATACATGGGTGAAGTGAACAAAAATACATGGTCTGTCTGCAGCAAAGACACTGTTGCAAACAAACAACAAAAACAAAACCAACTGAAGAATAACGAACATTTTACTTGAAAGATCACCTAGAGCATGTCTTATGGGTGATTAAAAGAAGAAGATCAACAATAGCCATCAAGAGTGCATACTGAGCAATCCTCACATGAAGGATAGCTTTTGCCTTCATGCTAATACCACTCTATCAGTAGCCATTCTCACTGAAATGGAAGCAAGCTCTTCAAACGTCAATTTCCAAAAAATGAACCCAGAAATTTGGGCAAAGCAAGCAACTGGATCCTTAAAAGGTGGACTATTGATAAATATCACTTCAACAAATTAGCCTGCATATTCTACAATAATACTTTCCTGGCCATTGTACTTACCATTTGGTGGATATTTTGGTTGAACGTATCTTCTTGTGTGAATATCAGCAAGACTATCAATGCCATATAGATATGATGCGCGTCCTGCTCAGCAGCATTGTATAAAACTTGAAGCACTGGTACAATCTGAATAGAACAACACATATTCAAGACATGTAAATAAACACATCCACAAGAAAAACAATTGGCATGGAAAATAGAGTAAAACAACAGCAGCCAAAACATTGACGAGAGATTGCCTACGTTGATTTCAGCTCTTATCTCCACATGAGGCCGCTGAGAAATTTCTGGCTCCCTACCCGTCTCAATCTAAATACAATAGACCATGCCCTTGATTAGAATGACAGTTTTCCCAGATACAACACAGGCCGGCTTATGCCAGAATTACAATTTTATTCAATAGTTCTTCTGCTTTGATCATTCTCTGATACTCAAGCATGTGTTTTTATAAAAATAGCCTTAATGGGTTAATCTTAATGGATTTCACGTCAACCAGTCGGAGCAGGGCTCAAACCTGAAAACCATAAGTTATAGGTCGGCTGTGTAGCCAACTATGCTAACCAAAGCACTAAAACTCAGGCGGATATTGACTGGTCATTTCTGACAGCCAAATGCAGTCCTTGATTCTTTGTCAAAGCTCCAACTCCGATTCGGTAGACTTTGTTGAAAAGTGATATTGTGTGGATAAAAGAAAATGAAGCAACACATATATATATGTATCAAAAAAATTGTTCTAATTAAAATCATGCTGATGCAGAAAAAACTCCCAAATTCCTGTTCATGAAAACAAGCCAATTCCAGAAAAACAGGAATCTGTTTCATTCTTTAGTTGCGTGACTGAAAGAGAGCCTCTCCAAGTCTCCTACAGAAAATTCTACCTCCCTGTGCTCTGTCACTGCAAGGTCGTCCAAGACATCTCAAAATTATGATTAATAAAAAATTACATGTGATTTGCATAAAATGGTAATAATGTTTCATCAACATAAATAATACAATAGCACAATATCGAGAGGTTAGTAATACATTGCTAAGCATACGTGAGTCCTTATCAGCATGTCATCACAGGCCTACAAAATGGTACTGATAACATTGATGAGAAACTTACAATAGTTTCAAGATCTGTCCTGTGTAAGACATATTTGAGGAAGCTCTGATTCTTGTGAAGAAGAAGATACAACAACAGAACTGTTTGATCTTCTTGTAGGTCTCTAGAAGAAAAAGTTATAGACAGACATGTGAACACAGTTGAGGCTTTTGTGTCAGAAAAGAAACATGATTGGTAATACAGTAGTTAGTGTTGCCCAAAGATTCAAATCACAAATTAAGTTCCTCACTATTTGAAAAATGCCCAAATTCTCACCTGCAAGCCGAACGAGAGTTTACCCCAGAAATGACATATGATGCTTACCATAACTACTATAGTTTCCCAGATTTGCAGCAAAAGTTACCGAAAAGTCATGAGTCTATCTCATAAAAAACTTCGAATAAACCCTGAAAAAGGCCATCCTATAGCGTAAATTACTATCTGCAACGGACAGATGGACATAAGGACAAATGGATAGACCCCATTTTATTTTTGACAATTCATTCAAGCAATGCGCTTAAAAAGAAAGCATGACGAGATATATCCGAATTGCCACAATCTGACAAGAAAAATCATGGTTCCAGAGATTCGACAGATCCAAAGTGAAACATCTCTACCTGCAGTATTTTCAATGTAATCAATGCACTTTGGAACCAAGTTAGGCAAAAAGGCAACAGTAGTGAATTTATGTCCGATATCATCAAAAGTCTATACCTAGCTGGCAAGATAGGCGCACCATTAGTAATATCTTGTTCTTAGAAATCACATAACAGGTTGACAACATAATGAATAACTGCACTTAAAGTGAAATCATCTGATAACTTCCTTTAGGCCTGCGCTGCGTCAATAAAAAATTCCACCATCTGCTGCAGATGAATTCGTATTTCAATAGTGTTTTGTGTTATATTTTAAACAAGAAAAAATCAATCTGTTGTTACTAAGGCACAGACACACACAAAAAAGATTTTGTTGAGCAGTAACCACATAGAAAGACTAACAAGTAGTAAACTTAAGGGTAATAATAGAAAGGAAATTATAACACGCAAATGTAAACAGTCAGACCAGAAGCAGAGCAGGAACTAGGAGAATCACACACCTGCCGATAGCATTGTACAACCTTTTGAAATTTAGTGGAAATGAACGAGTAGGATCGGCACTTTCCACGCTATTCTCTGAAAAACACATAACGGATACAGATCAGTGAAAAAAGAGCAGTCACACTGTAGCAGAATCAACAGAAACCCTCTACACGAAAAGATTATACAAAAGTATTTTCAATCTTCAGCTCCAAGCTGCATAAATACAAATAAAAAGTTGAAAGTGCAGCAATGCAAGTCAAGTAAAACACACCTCCCACCATGTGTTGAGTTGATATAGAAATGAACTAAAATTCTTAAAGCAATGTACCCATCTAAAAGGACACTCCCTCGGTTGGCAGATCTTTCACAAACATGAATGCCGGTTTTTACTTGACTAAAAAGCTTCAGTGGCTCTTCTTCAATGTTACTTCAAAGTTAGATGCTTTCACTGTTCATCTTCTGCTCAAATTTGGTCATCAGAGACGTCATATAGGACTGTTTCTAAGGTGTGCGGTGTTCCTTAGTAATTGAACATTTAACCCTATATCTAATGGGCCTTTTTGGGGCTCCCCAACTCGGGGGAGGCTCTGAGAGCTCCCTCCATAACTTCTAAACTACTATTATAGCTATGGTAAAGAAACTTTCCTTGGACATAGAGCATTTACAGGTGAACAATTTGGTAGAGTCAAAAATTGCTGACGTCATCAATTAAAGACACATCGGTAGTAATTTTCGACCAAAAATAGAAATTTTTGAAAATTGCCCCAAAATTCTGGGGAATCTCAACATCAGTCAAAAACCATTGTACCAACTAGGAAAAGGTGCTACATGATGGTTTCAGGCTCATAACACTCTATTTTAAGCGGTTTTGTAGTGATTTAACTCAAAAAAGGCACGAAATGGCCTTACCACCTACTAATTAGTTTCAAATTTCAGGGTGAAGATGTCCAAATTTCGAAAAAACGATGAATACCCCTATGTACACATTAAATTTCCGGAAAAGTTATCAAATTTCAGGCCAAAACATTTACCTGTTCCAAAGATATCTGAAAAAACCCAACAGGGGAGCTCTCGGAGTCCCCTCCCAGTAGATATAGGGTTAAGGACTCATTTAAACATTATGAACAACATATCACACCTTCTTTTTACGAAACAAACAAAATTTCGATTTACACATGCATCAAAGGAAGGGCAACTTACCAAGACAGATGAGATAATTTGGTACGTTGGGAAAGCAAAAGTCATTTTGCGGGAAGCAATGCCACTTATTTCCAAGAGCATCATTAATTTAAATGTAATGATATTTCAATGGTACATACTGCAGTTTTACGAATCAATTTCTAATCTGCTAGGGAGGCATTAATAAAACAACTTCTTTCACTTAGGAGGGAGGCATTTATGACAGGCAGGCACAAAGGCAAGAGGGCACTTGTGTGAGGACTTGGTATAGCATCGACAATAATTCCCTAGAGATTATTTCACCAACGAGTGAAAAATCCATCTTCCACACTTAACCGTCCTCATCGCATAATGTGGCTATTCACCAAATACAATCACGGTGCACCTATAGTGCAAACTATCAGGAAGACAAACAAAGGTAGGAAACTGCTTCAAGGAAAAATCATTAAAGTCACACAAAATTCAATAGTAACCCTCAAGGAAAAGGTGAAACTAACAGTCACATAAAAAATATTCGGATCAAAACAACTTCTGCTTGCAAATAGGACTATTTCAAGAGTACACTAAGTTTCCGAAGACAATTTTGAAAAATGAATAGCACAAGTGACTTTTGGGAGCATGGTGAAAATCTGCAAACGTAAACCTTATCAATATTTTTCACCAGAAAACTAAGTGCAAATAAGGTTCAATAAGAACAAATAATTACAAGGAGGCAACCGTACAAATCAAAATATGTAACATGCGCAAAAACGAAACATGCAAATTAGGCAATACCATCACTCTTGATTCCAGCCTTGCATTGGAACAGAGCTTTTCGATAAGGATTACTTTCTTTAGTGAAATGAAACGATAGGACCAGTAACAGCAAACAACTATGATTAGCAAGAGGATTCAGTGCATTTGGTGGCAGAGGTTGTGTTTGATGTGACTTCCCACCAATGAGCGACCAGAGACCAGCTGCAAGTGAGCAGACACAATAACAGAAGATGAACAGAGCAACCCATCAAAGCAGGCAAACAAACATACTACACCACAATTACTGTAAATCAACTTAAAAGTGTGTAATGCTTCTCTTCCTTAAATCCCGCTAAGTCTCGGAATAATACCTCATGAAAGGCATATCTTCGAATACACAAATAGTTCTGATTTGTGCAAGATTTCAATATTGTCAACTAAAATATTTGCTCATAAGAGAATTCGAAAGAACCGTGTGAAGGGGATTTAACCAAGGGCCCTTGATTTCACTGATATTCAGATCCTTTTCAGCATCATCTAGTTCAAGGGAAGTGTATGAAACACAGTGTGTATTACTGCACAGTTAAACGAAATCATGGAGTGTTAAAACAGACATTTTCATCTAACAAAGTTTGGTTGAAAATTGCCTGATTTCCTATAGAAACTGCAAGGTGAATAACCATTCTCTATCATGCAAGGGAGCATTGGCTTAAATCAGGGTTTCCCATAGTGGGGGGAGGGAAGCATTGGGGACCCTCACCTCGATGCCCAATGGAGCAGGTGTTCATCATTCAATGGCCAGCCCCATAACCACTAGGCACCCCCATGTATTACTCAATTTTTCTCCTTTTAGTACTAGTTTTACTATATTTATTTCCATGATATCGGCAGCACTTTTGAGATGTTGATGGAATGAAATCATCTAAATTTGCATCAATGATCATTCTTTTTTGAAACACTTCTGTTCTAAATCAGCACCTTTTCGTGCCGCAAAAAAACTCTCACTGTTCTCCTCTTCTGGGGGAGGGGGACGGGGGATGCTCCATATGCTGATAGTCCAGGGGAAATATTCTAAATGCAAAAAGTGGTTTGCTGCCTCACAATTCCCTATTCTTCTTGCTGACAAAACAAGCATCGGTAGGCCTAAAAGAAATGCACACAATATATAAAATTGCCCCAGACAGGACAGTTGCTTATCCAAGAGAGTAGCACTATATACTGATTTAAATAGAGAGAACGAATATGAGGCCAGCTAAGACACAACGCAATCACAACACACAGCCCAAACTTGCAAAATGTATTCATCCTTGAGATATCTGCCTGCTCATCAATGAACTTACATGTAGCCCATCCAACAATTCCATGACTGGTATCAGGAGGAGGGATAGCTTCATTCTTGATGTAATTATGAAACAGCTTGCGAACCATCTGAATCGCATTATCACAACTGAAACAGCAGAAGAGATTGAGTATGAAGAAGCTTGATAATAAGTTTTACATACTTCCACATGCCCAACAAACAAACATCAGCTAATATCCAAATACATGAAATCGCACATTAAGCAGCACGTGAAATCTCGAATCTTTCGAGAACGAAGTGTAAATAGATTTTTATACTGAAAGACAAGGCAGGAAGAAGAATGCGCGGGTGAACTTTCTACGGTGACTCACCATTTTCCATTCATCACAGATAAATACAGATTGCTTTCATTCGTAGGCCTCAATTCATACATTTGCACAGACATCAACACCAGCAAGCTATTCACAGCTTCTAAATGGATGTTGTGTGTAGAATTCCTGGAGGAGACAAAATCAATACACTATCACACTATTGCCAGAAATATCATTGATGTGCGTTCAACCCTTAGAGCCCACCAGACGTCAGGGTTCTATGCAGCGATTAATATTAAGGGCCGTTTCTGGCTCTAAATTGAGTTTTCATCTCGTTGAGAAGTCCTTCAGAGCATACAATAGTTTGTACTCTAAAAGACCAGATCGCCTCTAAAACTCAAGTAAATTGAGTTTTGATGTCCGTATACAAGACGTCACTTACTGGCTGAATAAAACCCTGTACGTATATGTACACTTTACCAATAGGGCATTATTTGGCACACCATAGCATACCACCTGTTGATATTGTTCACATCCAGAATCTTTTACAGAACAGAAAAATCTGCGTAGATAGGAACTTAGTTCATAGCCTTAGCTATAGCAGTTGAAAAGGTACGGCTCCTTGAAGTTTGAAAAAATAACAAAACTTGACAAGTCAGTTTTTCATACACTGCAGAGCCTAATGGTTAATTTTCACTGGTTTAGACATCAATCATCAAACGAAAATTACGGAGAAAGTATGTAGATATTGCTTCAAAAATCAAATCCAAAAGCAGAAAAGAGGAAGCAATAGCTAACAACAAAAGCTTAACAATTAAGTTTCAACCATAAACAAGAAAAAAGCTATGATCACAATAACAATGAGAAAAGAAAATACTCACTGAACTGGAACATTTGCAATCAGATCTGAGATGCAGAGTAAAAAATCTTCCAGAACCGTCCTCGTACCTGAAGGAAAGTGGGGTAGTGGGTGAATAAAGGAAGCACAAAGCATGTGTGCAGAGAGCTGAGTTTCAGACATGCAAGAAGCACAACAACTAA
>JAOBRC010274018.1:0-13839 GCA_027575255.1 Scolionema suvaense
CTATCAGAGATATCCCCATCACACATGTCTGTGGTACAATAGCCGTTTCTACACTGAGACGAACAGTTCGACCAGTCGAGTGTTTCTGAACAGGTGCACGTGAAACTACTCGTCGGTGCATAGTTAACTGGAAAGCCCTATTAACTGTGATCGGTGCAAATTCATCATGTATACACATTAGCGACAGACGATTTTTTTTTTACCATTCTCTTGGTCTCAATATCTACATCAAATCGGTTCACAGTTGTCTGAAGCTATCTCTCCGTCCTTAATGCAAAACAGGTTCTATGAAAACTAGTATAAAAATCCTCGCAACTGCTGTTTACATAAAGCACACATCTAACCGACCATCTATACCTGCTCGACGACTACTTTTACAATTGTGCCTCTAAACTGTTCGTCCAGATGAACTCTTCGTTGTCAGTATAAAGACAGCCAATGCACTCTTTGCACTCTGTTCCTCTGTCTTTTGCACTGTATACCTTAATCTGCACAACTATCTTAAGATCAGTGATCTGCACAATTCAATTACCTTTGGGCTAGTCAATGCAGATAGCCATTATCAGGGGGGAGGACTGCATAAGAGCGCGTACACACTACTGTATGAAATCTGACATACAGTAGATAGTATTGTTAACCCTACCTACAATCACTGCAAAAAATCTTCGCCAAAATCAGTTTAGCGAAGATCAGTAGTGGATAACCCAACAGCACTTGTCTTGTTCCTATGTGTCGCGCTCGGTGTCGAAGAAACCTCGGTGATTTAGTTTCCGTATATGGAAACCGATCTGGTGCACATGACCGATAGACGAATCCCGCTGAACAGTGCGATTGACGCTGACTGGCTTCCTGTCCAATTGAGTTCTAAATTGCCATGACGCGCACGCGCGAGAATATTCCTTACATGGTAAGTAAATCCCCTGGCCGTTCTTCCCGAAAGTGCGACACATCGCACCAAGGCTCACACCGACAAACGATCGCTATTGGGTTATCCGCTATTGCGAAGATATATTTGCAATGATTGTCTGAAAATTTCAAAAATTTGAGCAGGCCCGGTCCCCAATGAAGTTTAATCAAGTGAAAGAGTGAGCACACTGTTTTAGAGCAAATTCAATGTACCTGTCGTATTCTTACGCTTTAGGACAGTAATACCATGCTCGTCAAGAGGGCACCAGGCCACGCCTTAAAGACTGGAAACGCATTATGTGGTGATAATGAACCCAGAGAGGTGTGGAAAGTGAACCAAACTCACTTTCAGTGGTCCTTTGCCTGATATTGATTCAGAGAAAATGATCAATACGATCATTGCAGATTTTCTTTGACAAAGAAAAAGAGTCTCTGGTCACGTTCGTGGCAAAACACTTTGATAACGATTTATAACCACTATCTGACCTAAACGATAAAATCAATATATCAAAGATCAGCCATCGTCAGCAAGCAGCTATGATCACAAACGATCACATACAAACACGATTGGCAGGGATCACGTCCCATGTAACAATCAAACTGGATTTTTACTTCTCTCAGGCAGTAAAACCCCCACCCCCAACCCCATCCAACTGTTACGAAACATGCAAATGCATCAACAAGCAAGTTAGCCCTAATCAACCTGGGGGGGCGATTCCCCCTCCATCTGGTTTTCCGATAATTGCTGCTTTGTGGAAGCCTGCTGCATCTCGAAACTTTTGGAGAACTCGTAAAATTTATTGAGACATGTTCTGAGCAAAAAATCAGGTTCCAAAAATATTTTGTTCGTCCTGGCCACGCCCTTTTTGAAAATTACCTGCTATCTGAAAAACACATTTTTGCTCATAACTCGGGAAATTTTGGTGCAAATTTTGCAAATTTTGAAAATGAGGCATCAAAAGAAAGCCCTTTGCAAGAGCTTTCCAGTGATAAGTAATATGTGTATAGCTTTTACTCTTGCAAAAAAGTAAATCGCTATTGAGCAATTTTCGCTGCAACGCCTTCTTTTTCATATCTTATATCTATTAACCCTATTGACTTGAAAATTGGCACACATATGCATGAAGGGGTAATAAATGCGTGTACCAAGTTTTAATACTATCAGATAAGTAGTTCCAGAATTATGGAGAGGGGTGGAATCCACCCCCTCTCCCCAGGTATCGTACAGCACCATAAAGCCCAGGTTGAATAAGGTTAAGTCATCTTGCAACACTGTACTACGCTTTAAATAGTCATAGAAACAAATAAGAAGCATCAAATCGACGGATATCACCACTATACAGATACACACAATTCAGACAATCACTGCCAAAAATCTTCGCTAAAATCAGTTTTGCGAAGATATTTTGGTAATGATTGTAGCCTGGGATTTTTAAGTATGTATAAGGACTGGGGAAGGGGCCTAACTCAGCTCCTCCTCGATATTTCCGGAATAGCACATGCTATACACATTTTTTTATAAGCACCAGTAAATCGAAAATGAGTCGGGCGGTGCTTAAACATCTGGCAATTCCAGTCTCAACTGGTGCTTAAGTGGTGCTTATGTAAGTCGTCTATGAATCATTGCAAGACTTCAAGTGAACTTCGAGACTCTTGTGTTAAGAACACTTTCATTTTTACCGGAAGCAGTGAAGTTATTCCACTTTGGGCAAATCAAGAATTGCTTTTCACGAAAAGGAAAAGAAATTAATTGAGAGAATAAGTGAGCCTGAGGCTGGGGTGGTGCTTAGCCAGTGCTTAGATATTTGATGAAATCGAGGCTGGTAGTGCTTATAGCGCTGATGCTTACAAAAAAGGGTGTAGCTATGAAACTTGGAGGGTAGGTTGTCCTTGGTACGAACTCTTCAAAAATACCCCTTTGATCCCTGTCATTGTCCTATTATCTACGTACACAATAGTATTGTTTTGAGACAATTGGAATCTGTAATTTAAATGCGCAAATTAAAAATGACTTAATTATGTAAATTCATGCCATAGATTGCTTTTTCTTGTACTAATTGGTTGCTCAGGGCACTACATCAGGTAAATTCAGAAGTACATAGGGGATTTTGACACCTTGGAAAAGTATGATCATTTCCGATTGTCTTTAACGAAATTGTCAGTACATAAAATTTACTCTTCTTTGTTTAGCAGCAGCAAAACTACCAGGGCCGAATCGACACCGAATGGTTTTGTGCCGCCAGAACATTGAGGACATAACCCTGATTTAAGGGAAAGTCTGGCAAGACCACGTCCCTATGTATGGTGTGCAGAGCCACCAAAAGTCACTAAGAAGAAAGGACATATAGCTAGCACTTTGGGATAGAAGAAAGTCACAGAAGCTGACTACAAGAATTTAAATCAAATCTTGTTGTGCTCCTAAATGCAACCCCGACTGCTTGACTCAAACTTTTGCTTTGGAATGCGAGATCCCGTTTTCTAATATTCTTGCAGTCGACTTTTACGTAGAGTGAAATAGAACCTTTGCTCATGAATGTAGACTACCCTTTGGAGTCTTAAGATAAATTATTTTATTAACCCAGTTAGGTTTCCTAGTAAAGACGTGGAGGAATTCAAGGTCCTTGCCCTGATACAATACACGACACAAATGTATGTGCTCAATATGTATACACATGTAACTCTCACGAACATAGTTTACAAAACTTATCTTTTGTCCGTCCTCCGTTTCACCCCGTTGGCAAGCTCTTTCCCCTCTTTTTCTTTGCTTGCTCTCAAGTATCCGAACAGCTCTGTACTTCTTTTTCATCTGACGTTCTTGCTACTTTGCTTGATGTTTTGTTGATGATGCATACGTTCTCAGGTCTCTACTTTGCCAAAACATCCGCTGTTTTCCAATAAAATTGGTTATAAAATCAACGCGTGGTGCGTAACCAAAATCCCAGTGTTCAATAAAATAGTATCCGTGGATAACGTATGAGTCCAATTTCGTATCATTGTGTCGTGCATGTGTGGAAAGTTCTCGTTCGCTATAGATCTGCTACTGTTCTTTCAAGGTGATATTCCGATCTCATGCATAATTTTCGTACTACAGCGTTTACTGTACTTAGGTTAGGTGCTGGCAGCACTGCAAGTGAAAACATGACTAAAACATGACTAGTTTAGTTTCTTCGTTCGTGGAACAATAACGCCAATTTGAGATTAGCTCTTGCAAAGCGAGCACCCGAAATGTGACTTCCAGCTAGGGTAAATACTTATGACAAACTTCAAAGGATGCCGTAGGGTTGCCTCGAAGTAACAGTGAAACATGAACTGGATTGTTTCTCTAATAGCGCGTCGATTGAACTGAGATAAATGTCTGCAGATAGCGTTTGACCATTAAAAATACTACTGATAACAGGAGTAAAGTCTTTCCAGTGTGGTCACTAAGTTAGTCATGATTTAGTCAGATTTCATAGATTGTTGAGATAATTGCGTTTGATATTTCTGACTTCGCTAGTCATTTTTAATCAGATTTCAGTGCGGCCAGCACCTTACGAGAGCGCATACACCTCTTCCAAGAGAAAGTCTGAACTTCCTGGCTCTTGTTTCTAGGACATCAAGCTAATGATTCAGTCACTTCTGGAAGAGTTGTATCATTAACAACCAAAGACTTGTCAGGTACCGTCAACTAGTCGACTATTTCACCTTTGCAAAGGAAAGTTATTATGCGAACGCAAATCTCGATTTTTCAGGAGGAGAAACTGATTCTTTTTCACTGTTCGTCGCAAGAATTACACAGAAGCAAGTATTGACGGCACAGTGTTAAAATAACCACGCAGCCAGCACAACACGCAAAGAGAAGAATACACGCTATGTACAACGAGAGTAAACTAGTGATAACATGTATTTAGCAGCTTTTACTCAGAATGCTGCAGAAGCAAGCACAGAAAGTGTTAGTACTGACCTCCGGAACAGGCTTGTCCATCGTCCGATGACAGATGCTGAAGATTAAGGCTATTATAAAATTAACTTTTACGTGGGTATGTACATTAGTATTGCTATTTCCGCTAATACTTCCGGTATTGATTGGATCATCACTGCCATCATCCACTTACACTCCGTCGTGAAACTCATGATCACTGTCATCGTTCTCTTGCACTCCGCCGTGAACTTCATGATCAGCACCATATTCCATTCGTTTTTCCGTCGTGATCTTCCTGATCACTTTCATCTTCTTCCCGCTCTCGGTCGTAAACTTCATAATCACTAGGGACGTTACGCAAAAGTCACGACAACGACGGCTGCGACCGGAATCGCAACAGTCGAGCTCAGCGCGCATGTGCATGCCAGCGAAATCCCCTTTCTTGGGGTCGTCACCATCTATGACCACGGTTGTAGCCGCATACAGAAGTCATCATCAAAATCAAGAATGCCTGTTTATCCAATGTTCAAAACAATGACAGTAAGCCCCTTCTCACCTCCAGGAACAACTTGCTCTACTTGTCTTAGGCCCGTAACTTTAATCGTAACATTTGTTCTTACGAGCAACCAGTGCAAATGTTTCAATCTCCTACTAGTATTTTAATTGTAATGTGGCATTGTATATATGTCTTAGCTGTAATAAAATGCTAGTATGAGGTTACCAAAGGCATCCTTTACTGAAATCTGTAATCTTCTGAAGACCTTCAATCTCCATCTACCGAGTTTAAAAGATTTTAATGTAAACAAAGAGATGAATTCCAAAGCCATCTTTCATCATTTCGTTTGGAGTCCTTCACCATAATTTCTATATTTAACTGTTTCGTCAGGTGTAATCCTCGTTCAACTTTAATGAAAACACAGGAGCTGGGTCGTCGTCATCCACTGTTTTGCGCACTGTAAACAAAGGAGGATGAGGAAGGAGGATGAGGACGACCGTTCTTGGTGATAATGATGAAGAAGCAGAGCCCAAATGATGGTCCTTGGTACGGTCAGGACTACCGTGCATGACCCCAGGAGGGGAAGCTGGTACTACAGTGGCAAGTCACAATCCAGTCCATATCCAGGCTCGAGATTCGCCATCAATCCCCACGACACATGTCACGGCCTTCTCAGCAAGTAATAGCAGTCAGACAGGTTTACCAAGCGTATGTAAGTCTCCCAGCTACGACCCTGGCAATCTAGGCGGCTACTTTCCCATTTTCGTCTCAGACACTATGTTATCCTGGATAGGAGCGCTGCGTTTACCGTACAGAGAAGGACCGCAATCCCTACGTCAGAATCAAGCCATCTCGCCGTTTTCCAACAGGCCGTGACCGCGGCTTCACGGCACCAACATGTGGACTCACTGAATACGGTCACTGTATTTGTTATCTTGTTATCACTGTATGGTGTTATCTAGTCCGGTTTTGGCTTTTCATCTGAGTAGGTTTATGCAGTAAAAATAGCAGGTTTCACTCTTACCCAAACTTCGACCGTCATGCTGTCGCAAACTGAGCCCACCACCTTCATGAGAACGGCTTCGAAGATCGTAACTGCTTTGAAGTCCTCCAAAAAGCTTGAACAGACGGCCGGCGACTTCAATACCTGGACTTCGCACTTTACTCAGCAATGAATATCTGCAGTCGACCTTGAAAGCCATAACTTGTTGAAGTACGCTTGAATTAAAGAAAGTTAGTAATGTTCACTTCAACACAAATACGTCTATGAAAAGAAGAGCGATTCATCATGTGGTATGATAAACAGACAGTGTTCATTGCTTCATGTTTGCCAATCTTCTTAAGTTGCTATTCATTGCAGCAACTCTACGTGATCGAGTTTGAAATCCTGAAGAGTTTGAAATATTCATGTCGTCTTTTTATTGCTGTTGGTCCCCATTAGCTCCCTTACTTTCTCTCCCAAAAGGTAAGCATACTGCTATCCTGGAACTAACTGACTCGGGATCTCCAGGAGGACTAATCTAGGGTGGGCTGAAAGATCAGAGCCGTTTCTACGTAATACTACATCGCTACAGACAGAAAGTGTATGACATTAGATGTGACTGCACCCGTGCGCTGACGAAGAGTTGACAAGTAATCAAGTTCCGACCTATTCAAAACATCTCTCAAAAATTTCTGACGACGAATAATGGACCGCTTTCTAACAACTTCACTACAATTCTTTGATGTTGTAACACTATCTGGTGCAATCCAATCACTTGTAACGATAGGAAGTGAACAACCATAGATCAAATGATTTGGGCGTAAGATCTCTAAAAGTTCGTCATTTTGAATGTATATGAGAGGTCGATTATTTATATTCAATTCAACCTCAGACAGCACAGCTTCAAGCACATCAAACTTCATAGAAAATTCCTAAGAACCTTCTTCATACAACGTTTCACTACTCTCGCCATGCATTCCCACATACGACATTTCCATGGAACTCTGGGTGTGATAAATTTCCAAATCTCCCCTTTCTCAAACTCGCTCATCTCTGAACTTCTGAAATCCTTAGCATCATCACTAATGATGGTAGATGCGACTCCCCTTCTAGCAAAAACCTTCTCAAACCCTTGCTACTCAAGGTAATTGTTTAATCATGGACAAGTTCCAAATGAACTGCTCGATTCAAAGAACATGTGTCCAAAATATTTTGGACAAAAGGCTTTTTTCAGCTAAAATCAAAAATGCACTGTTTACCACGTTTGCTTGTAAAAGCACTTTGAATTGCAAGCGCTTCAAGAACTTTTTTGCAGGTGTTTAGCAACCTCTGTCTACCATCTCAGTGCAGCAATTTACGCTAGTAGACCGAGTTCCACGCCCTTTGTTCTCTAAATTACCTGCAAAATGAAAACAAAAAGCCACGCCCTAAAGCGAGCCCTACCACACCCTGCAGATACCCTAAAAATGCCAAACCATGATTTTTCAAAAGTGAGGAATAGAAAGTGTCTCAAACAAAACCCGCCCTCCGGCCCTGATTTACGGCTCGGTACTTGTCGAACTATTTTCCTTTACTCGTGGTACGGAACATGGCAAAAACGCGCATGCGTGCCAATACATTTTGACCAGGGTTATAGCTTCATCAACAGTACTAGCGCCTAAAACTAGATCGTCCACGTACATAGACCATTGAACTTCTTTGCCAATTGCTTTATACTCAGAACGGTACTTTTCAGTGGATATGGTTTCTGTTTGATGGTTTACCTTGTACTGGTCGTGATGCTGTAGGACTCTCTAATATTGTATACTGTGCGAAGGCAACTTCTATATAGACGATGCTTTAAAACATTCAGTAGGCAAAATGGTAAATGGGTTTGGACACGCTGGCCAACCTAAAGGTAAACAGCCTGAGATGAGATGTGAAATGGGAGATTTCCTCCAATCACGATACGTACTTTGTTTTCTGATCTGATCTTTCCGACGTTGGTCTGGATGGTTACCCGTTGATGGTTACCGTGAACGGGCAACCGTGAACGGGTAACCATCAACGGGTAACCGTAAATTTCAATGGAGATCTCTATTGCAGCAACGGGTAACCGTCACCACAAATTTTGAAAAATGAAATAGAATTTTTAAAAGAAAAGTCCGACGGTTACCTGTTGGAACTAGGATGTATCTAATTGCAAATGATGGTTATCCGTTGACGGTTAAACGTTGTAGGTAACCATCAGGGTAACCGTTTTTGGTAACCGACACAGTAGATATGGAAAAATGTTTACATTATGTAGAGTGATGTTTCTTTGACTTTAAACCATGTCAATTGGATTTATCACATTTCATTTTTCAATATGCCTCCTGTGTTTGTGAATAGTCAGGTCGCACTTGGGGACATCCTTTGTATCAATGTCATATAGTGTGGAAGGGTAACTGTTTGCATAATGGTGGCTCGGTGTGTGTTGCTAGCTTTGTGACTTGGTTTGCAGGCATAAATGAGCCAAAAATGGTTTTCATTTGGTTTACCCTGCACCTTATATATTCACTTTTTTGCTCAGACAACCCGGACAAAGTATTTGGAACGAAGCATCACTTTGAGAAGCAGTTTGTTTGGCAATAGTCTCCCCTCTCCACTCCCCCATTTTAATGTTGATGGTTTGAGATGAATTTTATGGTTATCTGAGCTTGGAAAATCAACATTGAAATGGGGGTGGGGTGAAGGGGGGGAGATAGAAAAAAGCAAGAGTTCCAATATATTTTGTCCGGGATTGAAGGCTCAAATCTCTGAGGATGTTCCTGACTTGCAAGCACCACCGTGAAACGACGAGCTATTATATGCTGTCACGAAGAGCATTGAATCGCCCATTAAGCTGCCAGCTCCAAATGGTACTATACTAACAGGTTGATCATCAACGATGGGGTACTGTATTATACTCATCGTCATTCCTTGCTCGTTGTTGCTTCGCAAGAAATGCGAGATGAAATCTTAGAATTAAGACATGCTGTTTGGTTTTCAGGATATCTTGGTAGTTTTAAGAACAAAAGAAGCATATTCTCTAAGTTTTCGCAGCCACGTTTACACGACAGCGTGTGTGAGTATGTAAGGTATGCAATAAGACTAAGACGGGTCGTAAGAATCCTGCTCACATGCGCCGTCGTTCCTTCCCTAATTGATCTTTCGAATAAGTATCCATTGATTACATTGTTTATCTTCGAGTTACAGTGAAAGCCAACGACATATTGTATGCATAAACGACCATTTTTCTAAGTTTTGTGATACTTATCGTGTAAACAATATAACTGCCAATGTGGCTTTTGAGTGTGTCTTTAACTTCTGCTTATGTTTCAGTTTACTTTTAAGATTGTTTTCGGATCAAGATCCAGCGTTTGAAAGTGAGTTGTTTCAAGTGTTGTTAAATGAGAAAGGTAATTTCTTTGCGAAGATCTTCCTTACTGCTTACACCAATTTTTCGTAGAAAGGGAGGGATTGCTAGACCAGGGAAGCTGCTTTTGAGATTCATTCAGCTACTGGGCATTCACTTGCTAGATTCATGTTTAGTAGGAAATACAGAGTTCCACAAGACATTGTTTATGGAGTTGCCAGGAAAGAACACACGCTTACATCCTTAGGTGAGTATTAACAGGCACTCTAAAACCTGTATCGCATAGTCGGTGAAAGTATGGTAGTTACACGTACTGCGACCTTGAGATTATTAAAAATGCTCTCTTAGTTGACCTATTAGTGTATGGTACGATAACCGCAATGCTAGAATGAAGTTCCGCTTGAAATGCGTGGGACAGAAATCACACTGTCTATCAAATCGAGATGGACACTTGCTGAGGTATCGTGCATAAATGGGATACAAGGAATAAGTTGAGGCTAGCTCCAGGGATCACTATTTGCAGTTCATAGACCAAGACAAATTAGTTGAAACATGGGAATTAAGGGTAACCTTACAAGATTCATCTGAGGATTCAGGTTTAGAAGTAACGGAACTCAACAGCTACCAGTCGCTTGGAGTCTTAAAGACTGTTGGGCCGGATCAGAGCCTCTCTTTCATGCGCTCACTTGCTCAGCCACTACATTTGCAGAAACAAGTCAGTATGCACAGCTGGGTGACTGAGTCCAAAGCAAAGACTCTCGCAGCAATGTTTACAGTGGTTAAACCACACTGCGTGAAGCAGACACATGCCAAACAAAGCATTCCTGCCTGGAACCTGTTATCTTTTGACTTCAAAGCTTTGCTACCATCCATGAGAGAGCAAGTAAATGTAAAGCGTAGCTTGTAAGAGAATATGCGTATGAGTTAGATGCTTGAACGTTTTAGCTGTGGATTGTTTCGATTTTGGAGAGTCAGCCATGTTTGTTTCTACTCCGCTGACCATGATTTGATTTGGCCCAACAGTCTTTAACATCGCCTTAACGGTAAAAAACTGAAACAATGAAACTCCATGACATAGATCACATTGTTTATTTTTTACTGTTGAGTCATCGAACTTTAATGTTACGACCTCTCGCCGATGGATCAGTTCAAGCGAGGGATCGACTACTCCCACAAACCACGAGCTACTGTGCCTGCATCAGTTCATCGCATACCTTAACCTTTAGATCATACAAATGGTGCAAGGATGACAACTGCACCATATCATCAACGTCAAAAGCCATCAATTCTTAAAGACATTTTGTAGCTATACATAATCTCTATTTTGCAGAAAGTTAAGATTTTCAGCCTTGACTTCGGCCCTTTGCAAGTGAAGTCGTTCTAAGTTTCAGCACAATTTCAGAAAACCACTATCACTTCAAACGCTTGTCTGGTCTAAATCAAGAAGTTGTATTTTTTGGTCCATTAATCCTATATCTACTGGGCCTTTTAGGGGGCTCCCCATCTCTTGGGAGGGGGCCTGAAAGCCAGCCCTCCGTAATTTCTAAATCACTATCGCTATGGTAATGAAACTTTGCATAGACGTAGAGCATTAATAGGAAGATAATTTGGTCTAGTTATAAATTGCTGACGTCATCAGTTATTCATGCCGTCTTTGGCCAAAAATAGCAATTTTTGAAAATTGGCCCAAATTCTAGGGAATGTCAAAATCTGTCACACTCCGTTTTTTGCGGTTTTGTAGTGATTTGACTCAAAAAGAAACGAAATGGCCTTACTACCTGCTAACTCAATCAAAATTTTAGTGTGAAGATGCCCAAATTTTTAAAAGACGATAAATGCCCCTACGAACATATTAAATTTGCGGAAAAGACACCAAATTTCTACCCAAAAGGTTTATCCGTTCTGGAATTATCTGCAAAAAACAGCAGGGGTCTCAGGGCTCTCAGAGCCCCGAAAGGGTAGATATAGGGTTAAAAGTATGTCTTTGTGTAAATACGTGCTATTTTGCATAGTTAATTTTCATGTGTTATGCTGGTGTACGGTCTACTGTCTTGTGTTTATCTAAACCCTGCATATAGTAGTTGAGGCTTAGGGCCCTAAGGCATGTCTTTGAGCCCGAATTCACTGATTGGTGTACCAATAGTGTACCAATGTTATGTAGCAAATTGACGGATGCATCACTGTATCGTGATGGCAAGGGGAGACGTATCCACCTTACTTGGGAAAATTAGTTTACACATGCTGCAGGCATGAATGTCACTTGGCCATAATTCATTTACAGGTTCCAAACTACCTTTTCGTGGTCTGGTCTGGTTTGTAAGTAACACATGCCTGAATTAAAGACTAGTGGTGTGTTCTGACATACAAATCGGTTTTAGCATTCTAGAAACTGCTTGGAAATTGGTTGAGCGGATTGTAAATGATGTCGAAGACAAAAAAGACAACGTAAGTACTTGTATCTTCTTTTTTTAACAGTTAGAAAAAAAAACCTTTGCAGATATCCCGCAGACAGTACTCAGCGTAAAATATTACAGAAAAGGTGACATTGGTGAGCTTCTCTATATACATAAAAGTACATACTTTCATCCACAAAATGACACGAAGTTGATTGGTATCGGATACAATGCCTAGTCTCAGAATCATAGTGGAAAAAGACACACTAGTGGTGTAAATTGGCTAAATTTGCACTTTGACCCTGTTCTTTCAGCTCGCAATTGGTCCTGTTGACCACAAGCAAATTTTTTCTTAAAGCAATGGTCGGGAGCAATAGTTTTGAGAAAAACACAAGGTAAGATTTGACGTTACCGCCGGATAGAAAATGACGATATCCCCTGCTATGGGTATGGTAACAAAATGTACTGCAGTATGCATAAATATGCTACGTATTGACTTGAAAGATTTTATGATGGAAGCTTTGAATTCTATGATGAAAGCTTCATACACATTCTTAAATTTAATTCACTTAATTTACTGACTCAGATCCATCTGGTCTGTAAAATATTTCCCTCAAGTAAATTGATACTGGCAAATAGCCTTTTTCAGAAAGCGTTAGACGTTCCTAAGGCTAACTGACTTTCCGAGCTCCCCCACTACAACCACTATGTAAGTACTTCTTTATAAGAAGGGACCGCTATTGAAAATGGGCGAAAGCTACCGATTTATGATTGCTAACACCAAGGATGTAGAAATGGATGTCTCTTCCTGTATCCTTGCCAACACTTGCCAT
The DNA here is from genome assembly GCA_027575255.1 of Scolionema suvaense. NCBI lineage: Eukaryota > Metazoa > Cnidaria > Hydrozoa > Limnomedusae > Olindiidae > Scolionema > Scolionema suvaense. The sequence continues at coordinate 12,888 of JAOBRC010274018.1, forward strand.
CACCAAAATCTAGGTATGAAACTACATGACAGCCTAAGTTGGCTTTTTCATATTGAGTGAGAGAAAATCGAAATTTTTTAACATGATCTCATAGACTATTACAGGAATTGAAAAAATTCCAATTAGCATTTCACAGTTTCGGTCCTACCCCTGGACTTCGTTATTTTTTGTGATGTAAACAAACTATTATGAAATACACATCTGCAGTGTACTTTAGCGAATCGTTTAAGTGTCATTAAGAGGCAAAAGGGAAGTCTTTGAAGAAACATAAGTGCTATTTTGAGAGAGTGAAATGAATATTACTCTAACATTAATCACTGCTAACGATTTATTTACATCCATCGGTTCAGTGGATCTGTCATTTGCAAGTTGCTGGGAAGGTTGATGTTTCCAGTTCAGTCGATTGATAATTTGTAACATACTGCTGGGCTGAAGAAGATGATATTTTGCCTCCTGTTTTAAATCGTGTTCACTGAGCCAATGCTATACACCCTTTCATGGTTATCAATTCTGAATCTACTGCAACCACTCAATCAAACATTAAACAATAGGCTACATGCTCTGCATAAGAGATAATAACTGCTAATTTGAAACTACAGAGTGACAGCTATGCCTTTTTTGGAGTCCATTGATTGTCACTTTACCTTTCTCTAAGGGTCCAAAGATGACTTGCGTTCTGTAACGGTTGGTTTACAGGCGGTTTACAATTCTACAGATGTGAAGAGGTGTACTGGCCAGCTAAGATACATTAACGACAAAATGAACGAGTGCTGCGTGTTTTCCAAAGATCTATCGAACGAGACAGTGCCAGTTTAGTATTTCGTCATAAAATCTTTCTGAAACAGCTTCACAAGTATGTAAGCACTGTACGGTGTAATAAATGCCAGTCCAATGATATACATTAGCCAAGGAATATACGACAAAGATTGAGAATAATGATAAAAGCTGTGAG